>CAJDYZ010011074.1:34450-49247 GCA_903986555.1 Heterotrigona itama | reverse complement strand
AGAGAGAGAGAGAGAGAGAGAGAAGAAAAAAGGAAAAAAGGGAGAAAAAATGAATACGTTGTCTAAATCACGTAGAGGGGAACCGGTACCAATGCGGGCTTTTTCCACTCGCGAACCTTCTGGCTGGCGAATCGGCACACACGAGCCAGGGGGAAATTAATAGCCCGGTATTAATTCTCACTGATTCTACCACGAAATGACTGGTTGCTTGATTCCATCAATCTGCGCGAGTAATAACAGGCGTGCCTGGGTTCGTTCGTTGGTTCGTTCGTTGGTTCATTCGTTGGTGCTCGAGAGGATTCGCGCGTGGCTCGTTGCGTTGCGCGTAGAACGCCAGCCGAGATCTATGGCATACTCGGTTCGTAAAATCACTTGGGCCGCTTGATTTTGTAATGTAAGGTTTGGGAAAGACGGCTTGCTCGTGAAATCAATTTGCTACCGCGAAGCTGATCGTTTCTTCCAAGAAGAGAGATTCAGGAAACTTTTGGCCGAACGCCAAAACGCGCTTCGCGTTGGACGGAAATTCACCGCGTCGGTACGGTATTTGAAGAACCGCCCGAGGTAGATTAAAGTCTATATTGATTCAAGTTGAAAACACGACGGATTTCAATATGCGGGCTCTCGAGAATTCTCTATACCTAGCTACGAGTATTTAACAGGCACTCTCCAATTACCGGCTGATATCTCCTACGCTGAGGAACGCTACCGCCCATCGTTTCCAAGCGAATTCAACGCATATTTGACTGGTCGTCGGCCAGAGAGAATATTTCCAGGAAACTGGCAGCGGATCGCCCCACTCGGAGTGGAGTAAAAGTCTCGCGGAATTAGGAAACGCTCGTGACGCGCGCAGAAAATTCACTCGAGGAAGCGGAATCGAGAGACGGATACACGTCAGAGATCCGCGTGAAGCAGTTCCAGGGAAATCCTCACACAGGTTTCTCGATTGTCGTTAATCGTAGGCTGCAGAGGCTGTGTCGGCAGCCGATGCACGTAGCGCGCAGGTAGGTGCGCCGCGCCGTGTGCACAAAGCAACGCTCGCGACCGGCTGTGTTACGCGAGGGGCATGCTCCTTTATAATGGAATAGTTCGTGGCGAGCGATTTATCGCGACTATTTCCATGTCGCCGTTCCACGGATACCGCTTTGTCCGCGGTCAACGCTGCGCTTCTCCGTTCCACGCTGCATCTTTTACTCGGCGATGAGCGGCCACGGTGCATCGTGTATCAATGAGGTCGCCGTTTCGGCGACCGACAGTCTAACCTCTCTCTTTCCTCGCAGTCGCTACGATGCTTTTGCCTCTTCGCCGGCCGAGCACATGTGTATTTACGTTTCGATGAAAATGTTTCGCGGAACATCATCGAAAAAATGTTCCCCCTCCCCCTTCTCTAGACATGTTGTTTCACAGATTTACTGTGTCAACACGTTCGTTGTCCTTTCAACGTTTTACAATTCGCGATGAACATCATACAATTTTTTACATCGAAAGACGTGACGCGTATCAACACCGTGCATCGCATATGAACGTGTTCAGATTAATTGAATGTGAGTGGTAAATTTCGGGTTTTCATCGCAAGTTAACATCGTCCACGCGTTTATTTAAATCATACTTTAGATAAAAGTTAAGTCAAACACGTTCATGTTTTCCGCTGGAATACTTGCGATGTAGTATGACCGAGCAGTCGTTTGAAAACGATCGCACACGGGTGGAAGATAAAATTAAAACACAACTGTTGAAGTTTCAACACCAGTTTGTAGTAAACTCGATAAACTCATCTCTTCTTCCCTGTTGATCGTACAATTACGTTGGAATTTATGTCCATATATATCCACATGTTCCGTCGTGTATACTAATTTCCATATATTCTAATTTTTCAACACGCGACGAAACAGATGTAAAAAATAATGCAGGAATCCCAAGGTACCTGCATTAATCGCATCAGCCGGTGTCTATGGATGTCTTTTGTCCTCGCGAGTGTGCCAGAGAGAGAGAGAGAGAGAGAGAGAGACTCCTACGCGAGTGGAACGGTGGATCACGACGATGCATCCTCCTCTGCTGAAGAAGTCGAGCGCGCGGCGCGGCGCGGCACGGTGTTGCACGTGTATCGGTGAAGGTGCACTTGAAGAGAGTGGGTCGAGCCACGAATGAGAAGTTGTCGAGGAAAGGTGAACCTAGGCGGGCTCGCCGAGGTCGTGGCCGTGCATATTCCAATCCTAACGACGTCTCTCCGCTCTTCCACAGGCAGATCTGCTCGGGCTCGCTTATTGCTCGTAAATTGCGCGTGGCTCCCGACCCGCTTTCTCGTTACTTCTAATGCGACCCCGCGATGTATGTAGATTGCGACGCCGATTTTTTCCCCGGGATACTAGACCCCGTCTTTCTCTCTCTCTCTCTCTCTTCGCTGCACGTGTCTCCTCTCTTTCTTCCTCGCCAACGCGACACGACACGACACGGCACGGATCACCTGCGCGCACGGTTCTGCATTCATCTCTTCAGTTTGATGATCGGACCCGCATGATCGATGACGAGGCAGAATTTCATTAGACGAGGCCAGCGCGCGGCAAAACACATTTCCGTGTTCTATCGTTACCATCTCGCGGCAAAACTCCTCCGAAAGAAGAAACAGGAAACTATCCGCGATCTGAACAAACGTGGAACGTTTATTAAATGGCAATTAAGAGCGTAAGAGGAAAACGAGGAAGCGGTCGAGCTTAACGAACGGGCGGACTATCGAAGACGGATGCTCGAACGTTTCGTGTATTAATGGACTTTACGAGCAGAAATCATTTTATAAAAATTTCTTGAAGCTCTTTCGTGTTTCCTTCCCCTTTTTTCACCCATCGATCTTCGAAACTAACGCGATTTTCGTGAAAGTCGTTGTTCCGAGCAATGGCCTGTAAACCACATTTTTGTGAATTTTTGACCAAAAGTCGATCTTTCGAGTTTAATATTTCGATGAAATTCCCCCCCCCCCTTTAAAACTCTGGAATTCAAAATATTGTTCGTTTCAGGTAATTACGTGAACGAGTACAACGTGCTATGGTCAAAATTCTGAAAATCAAAGTCAAACTAACTCTTTTAATTACCAATTATATAGAATTCTGGGTAAATCGATTTAATTACTAACTATAGAATTATACATATCAACTGTTCAATTGTATTTCAAGTGTATTTTAATCCATATAGTAGAGTAGAATACTGTTTATATTAATTCGAACTTTGAGAATAATTTCAAAAAAGTGATCCAGAGTGACAAACAAATTTTAAGTGCAATCTTAAATAGACACAGATTTTAAGAAATGGAAGTCCATGATATTTGGTGATCACAATTTTTCAGTTCTTTCCGATGATTTGACAAGAGAAATACCTAGAATGAAAATTAACCAGCATTCAGTCTTCTACAAATTTCCAAATAAGGAATCCCAAAAAAAGATTTTTTTCACAAAAACACTCAAAGTTTCAACTCTCCATTTTTTAATTTGACGTTGAAGCTGACATTGAGACAAATTCAATTCATACGTGAAACAACGCTAAGCTAATTTTGGCCACGAAAACGCGGTCTTCGGACAAATGTGCAACAACAACGATAAAATCCTATGCGACGCGACGCTTTTATCCCTCGTAAACTCGGCAACTCGCGAAGCCACAGAACGCTCTCGATAAAAATAAAACACCATACCGATCGTATTTTTCGCTTAAATTGCCACGCTCGTACATTCTCGATAAGAGAAACCAAAATGGTCGCCTAGTCTCCCAACAACTAATCACCGAGCTACCGGTTCGATTTTCGTTTGCAACCACCGACGCTCGGAAAACAAATTAAGACGATCGTTGAAATCGTTTACTCCCGATGACGTTTCGTTAGGTTGCGGCTGGTGAGGTTATGCCACACAGGCGTGTTCCGAGACTCGGGCGAACGCGGAGGATCTCTGTTTGATTTTAATTAACATTCATTTGCATAATAGCCGAGGTTAGCCACGCAGCTCGAGGAGAGCCAGAGCGAGTCTCTTCGCCGCGCCGCAGCGCGCCGTTGCGTCACACACCCTGCCGATCGCCTTCGTTCTACTGACTCTCTGGCAACGTTCGACACTTTTAACAACTTCTCGCTGATAAATCGCGTATCGATTGAACGTTCGTTTGCGTCACGTCTTCGTTTGATTTCGCTTCGAGACGGCGATTCATGATTGAAGATTGCACGTTTTTGCAGTTTTTTCGTAACGCGAACATCTTCGTTCGATTAGATTACGAGCGAAAGTTGCTGAAAATCGAAAGCGAAAGAATCGTACGCGAATACGTATCGTTTTCTACATTCTGTATTTAGCGACAATATTTCAATTTGTTATTTCATGGATTTCTTTCGATCAAAATTTTTTACTTGAGAGCGTACATTTCTCCTAGAGATGTCAGGACGACGTGATATAATAGCATGGAAGTGTAATTTATATACTCATTACGATGTTCTATTTTAACTGAATCTATTGACAATCCGTATATACAATAAAAGGAGATGAAAATAATTTTGCCAATACAAAGGTGTCAAATCCAAAAAAGGAAACATTTTCTACGAGTGATGGCGAAAGGGTTGGAAGAGACAGAGCACCTTCCCCGTACACCTTGCATTTGCATCTGCAACGCGGCCGTGTCTGCGCGCGCGGCCGGCCGAAGCGATTTCGCAAGCCCCAGAAGAACACTTTTGCTCCATTGATTTCATTCGCGGCTCGTACCACCGATCCGTGACTATGGGTCGGTACTTTCAAATCGAGTCTCCGTGAGAATTCATAGAATGCTCGTACCGGACACCTCGCCGCGACGCTTTGCGCCACGCGAGCGAGTCCCTCGGATTTCGAATCCGGGTGTCGCCCGGATGAATATGCATCGGCTCGTTTGCGTGCACTTCGCTTGCCCTCTGGGGACAACCGCGTTACGCAATCTCTGCTGAGGCCATTTTCGCCTCGAAATCTCTTCGAATATTCGGCATTAGCCGAGTAATATTCGGCACTCGGCGGGGTTGACACATCTCTCCACTTTCGAAAGCGTCTGTCTGGCATTTATGATTTACGCGCGCGTTATTTGAGTCAATTTGGTCTGCTATCTATGTAACTTTTAATCGATCGAACTAATGTTGTGGCGAGAAAGAACAATCACGAATGAAAAATACATGATACACTTTAGCCATCGAGACGAGCTTTTTCTATTCTTTTATACTCGAGAGTGGAATATTTACACGATAAGAAATTATTGTAATAAAAAGAAAGGCTCTCTTGAAAATTTGAGGTTAGTTTTTCGTTTGAAAAATTAGTTTATTTCCAGGTAGAAACATTCTAGGCCTTTGTCAAAATGTTGCCAGAAAATTCAAAACAGATTCCATTTTAAAACTCGGTAAATAATTCGATCAATGTGTACGTGTATGTGATTTAAGAAAAAAAAAAAAGAAGATTTAAAAGCAACCGATGCAACGCTACCGCCGCTTCAAATTGCCGATCGAAGGATCGATTCACGCGCATCGTTAAGCCGCGTACACGCGTAGAAGAGTGTGATGTCGCGGTGCCTCTCCGTTACCATTACGGAGATTTTCCGAGTTTTTCTCCGAGGGGCATCCGCGTTGCAGACGTAAACCGGTGGCGGCTGGTTGCGCGAACAATAGGAATGAGTTATTATATTCATCGGGGGCCGCTACCGTATACGAGCGAACGAAGGATCCGATGGACAGGCTCGATAACATTTAAACGTATGCTTAGGCGCCCGGCCGCGAGAATGCTCTTCCGAAGGAGCGTCAGCCGAAGGATTTAAAATCCTTCTGTTCGTCTTCAAGGACTCGGAGCGTTCGCGAGCGTGTCGAGCGTTCCTTTTCTCTTTCTCCCTGTGGCGGCCGCTCACTCGGCTCCGCCGCCGCCGCCGCCGCCACCGAGAAAATCGAGCGGATACATCTCCCCATTTTCATCCCAGGAGCCATTCCCATGCATCATTGCCTGACGGCCGCGTCGATGTACACGTTGCGTTCCCTGTTTTGAAACGTTCCTCCCTCCCGCTGCCGAGCCTTCGAGCCTCAACCAGATGGGCCTTTCTGCATATCAACGAGCTATTGGCAAATTGGTCGGGAACACGGGAGGGTGGGAGAGAGAGGCAGCCAGCCAGGTCCGATCCCGCGTCGACTCGCGTTTCGGGCGAAAAATCCATCGGCGCGGCGACGAAATCTCTCGCCGCTCACCTTTCACGGAGGTGTAGGAACCCCATTCACTCCAGAGGATACACCAGGGTGATCTCCAACCGGAACAGAGAGATTCACTTCGCGTCCGACACTGGACGAACGATCGAACAACGTGATTGATGGAATATTTCGATCTTTTTTTTTTTCTTTTTGAACTTTGGGAACCTCAAAGCTGTACCTTTAGGTTTATTAAAATAAAACAAAGGAAATGTAAGGAAAGTGTAAGTCGAGATATCTGGTTTAGAAATAATTATTACGTCGACTTCTATTTGCTGAAGTTCTTGATAAGCTGAACTTGAGGATCATAGAAGTTGCATTGGCACGGTATGCGATCGAGGTCTTCGAGTTTACGGTATCGGTAGGATCGCAGACGATAAATCGAGATAAATTTTCTATTAAAGTTTTCACGAGTGAGGAGTTGAGTTTTCGGTATAAAATTAGTATCAAAGTAGTTTCTACTGATTTGTTAAAAAATTGCACGACGGACTGAATCAATTGAGCCGTCGCTCGTAAGCGTCTGTCCGCGGTTCACGAGTTCATACAAAGATTGATGATTTATGCGCGCATACTTTATACTTTGAATCCACTCTGCGTTGCGTCTTCTTGCGCGTCACAAGGCGGCCGGCCGAGAGCGAGGAAGCACGTATCGAATCAGGCGGAGGCTTAATCTCTGTGTCTCTCTGAAACGGGAGGGAAGGAAATTGATCGGGCTGTATCACCAAAGAGGAATGTCAAGGAAATTGCAGATTTTCAATCACTGGTGTAGAAAACGGGCCGGCAGAACAAAGAGAGCCGTGCGATCTCGTTTCCTATCATTACGCGAATATTGCGGCCGATGAGATTGTTCTCGAGACACGAGCGCAAGTTGCAAGAGGAGCGAGTTGAGGATCACTGGGAATGCTCCACTTTCCGTCTCTGTTCAGCCGCCTTCGCGTTGGACCGGCTTCTCCAGTCGGTAGATTACGTACGCATGCATCAAGAGGGATGGTAATAGGCCCGCCGCGATATTCTTTCGCGTGCAAGAGTTTCGAGATTCTCGACCCGCGACCCTTTATCGCCAACGACGCGATATGAGAATTAACTACGATATGAGAAGATGAATGCGCGCAAAGTCGAAATGGAATCTAAATGTCTGGCCTTTCGCAATCAACCGTATCGAAATCATCCGCCTCGCGGGAAAATTCGGCTGAACTTGGGAAATGGGATAAGAACGATGACAGAAGTGGATCGTGGGAAAGCGTCCGTCGCTCGAGTTACGAGGAAACAAGCGTTTAGATAATAGAGGTATTGTTTAACCCTCCGTGGGCCTGTGTAACTTTCAAGTCACGATATATTGACGATATATATTAAATTATTATTAAATAATTCAATTTTTTTCTACAAGCGTATATACATCTTGTTACGTGTGGGCAGCACACGTTGATTACAAATGAAGAAATATGAAAATAAAATAGCGGGAAATATATTGTAATCTCGGTTGTTAAGAATCAATCAAAGCAAACAAGTTATGATAAAGATCCTCTTAAATAAAAATTAAATCAAAATTAAAATAAACAGTTATTTTTATGATTTCTTGTTTTATTAATCTCGTAATATATTTAAAGAAGTAAACCTTCATATACATATAAAATGTCTTCTTAGTAACTAATAACATTCTTGGTAATGGTGATCAGATTTGAAATATCAAAGTACTTTTGTAAGTTGTCTACAGATGGAAGCTGAAGGAACCATCTTGTGCAATTGTCATTATTTTTTCAGAGGCCTAATAGATCCGAAGATTCTTTATTAGACTGACTCGAACATCATCCAATAGTATTTACCCGACGCCGCATAAATATTATTGACAGCGACGATGAATTTAGATGAGGAAAATTCAGAACCACGAAAAATTGGTTGGCAATCATCCCGCAGAAAAAATAGTTTTCATCATCCTTGGAAAGGAGATTGTCTTCAAGACTCTGAAACATCCTACTGCCTTATATGACCTATTTCCGGAAAATTATTTGATGATGAAATCATAGATAATATGGTTGACTACACCAATACATATGCACTGCAATGTGATCCAGCAAAACCCATAGGTTTGTTTCTGTTAATAAAATAGAACAATTCTTAGGTTGACGCTTTTTTGTGATTTACGGGTTACCAAGATATTCCATACTTAAGCTTTTATACACACACAAGTGCAAAAATTTGTCACTTCAAAGTCGCAAAACGTATTCGTTCTGATAAAATCGATTGAAATTCGCTGAATTCGTAATCTGTATCTACATGTTGATATTTGTTTGAACAAATATTGTCGTTACAAACTTTTTTATAGTCATGAAAACAATTCGGCCCGATAGAGGGTTAAACGCGTACGACTGCAGCGAAATTGAAATCCACTGAAACGGCAAGCAAGATAAGGAATAAAGAAAACACGAGTTATTTCTGCAAACGATACACTGATATTGTCCGATATCGTCAAAAGTCCACACATACACACGATAGTCCAGCAATTCGCCGAGAGACCCCGTTTCTCGAAGAGGCTGCGCAAGCTCTTGGCAATCCGAGTCGTACTTTTCTGCCGAGCCAATCGCATTCGTCACGATCGCAAACTGTCTCCCTTGGTTGATGTAACGGACGTGGATTGACAAATCGTGTCTAGGGAATCGCGCCGTTCCGTACGCGTCCTGTGTCCCTCCCGTATAGATCCCGACTAACTCGCCGTCACATCGGGCGAATTAATATTTGAACAGACCCTGCGGGTGTGCCTTTCATCCTCGTCGGTGGATCGATCCCAATTAAGAACGAGTCGAGTTCTTAATACGACGGTACGAGCGTCTCTTTGTCCGTCGATTGCCCGTCGATTCCCTTAAATTTCACCGCCATTAAACCAAAGCTGGTAAAGGCTGGTCGGAGCAAAATCGCTGCCGATTTCATCGGTGCAAAAGAAAAAGATATGCGGGCGAGCACTCCCGCAGGGCGAAGAAACGAGAATCACACGACGAGGAGTCACTCGACTTTCATTTTTCTCCGGTGGTATGAAAGACGACGACGACGACGACTCGTTTCGTAAGAGGAATATCGGCCGGCCGTGAATTAATTCGCCACTTCGCACCTCGATTTCGGCCGAGTGAAAATCGCGATAATGACGCCAGTGAAGTGGAGCGTTGCTCGCGTAAATCGCGAGATTTAACCAACCGCCTGCAATCGTCAACGACAAGGCAAATGGAGTCCGATGATTTACAATGTCTCGCGCGTGATCATCGTCCCGATTACCGGTGAATCGACTCTTTTCCTCTTCGACAGGGAAGTCGAACGTGAGAAGATTCGAAAAAATGCGGTGTATCCCTATTCTGCTGGAAAACCGCGTCTTCCTGGTGCATCGTCTCTGCTGGCATTTGACGCAAGTGAAAACGTTTTCTTGCGAGAGGAGAAAATCGATGAAAATCCTGAGAGAAAAAGCGTGTCAAGACGATGGCGGTATTTATCGTACTCGTAAATGAAAGTTAAAAAAAAAAGAGAGAGAGAGAATCACAGATTCCTGCTAATTTTAAATTCAACGCAATAACAGCGAGAAAGATTATTTTAAACGATGACATAATCGTTTTCATCGATCTGAAGACGTGCGAAGATCGACGAACCGTCTCGATTCGTCTGACACCGATTCGAAAATAACAATCATCACGGCAACACGAATTCAACAAGCATCGCAGAGATACGGCGATCGAGCGTACAAACGATCATACAATTTTTTACAACATCGGCATCAGTATGGAATTCGACGAATCTGGAAACGTGGGAAGCTCGAGGCGTACGTACGTCGAAGATTGTACCGAGGCACGATTATTTCCATGTACGGGAAATAAGCTTGGAAATAAAATAACGCCACGGCCTTCAGCCACAACGTTACACGTTGCTCTTGTGTTGCAATACGGTCGTGTCGTATCGCCTCGCATTGTGTCGGCTGCACGTGAAAAATCCTTCGAAGGACACGGAGCGCCTCTCCGTGCTCGAAGTCTCCGTTTACGCTGGAAAAGGACGTTCGTCGTTGTACGAGAAGTCATCTCGTGCATGATCCCTTGGGTGAGAAAAATTCCTTCTTCACGCCTGGTTACACTCTTATTCCTCCGCCGTTCCGTAATTATATAGCCTCTATGTCGACACGGCCCGACAAACGTTGGCACAGTCGAGATGATGTAGGTCCGAGTCGCGTTCGAGAACCGATGGAACTGCCGCGTTTGGTTCAGATAGGGAACGAACCTAAACGAAATTGTGCGTCGACCGATCTAGCGGAGTGAACACGTCGGATAAATGGCTACGGAGGCGTTAGCGTTTTAACTCCGCTAATTAATTCCGTCGAATTAGTTGTATCAGGAGCAGCGATATTCAACCATCTACGGATAAATCGTTTACAGGGGCGCGCGTCTTTCGTTTCCAGACCAATTGACTGTTGTAAAATTCGAACGTGTCGCATTTACGCTGCAAAAATCATGAGAAACACGGCTTTGCACGATTCTTTGATCCTCGAACGTCACCTTTCAACTTCGAAAATTTCGAGCTGTCATCTTCGCCTCGATTCCGCGATACTACGCTTGTACGAAATCCTAAGATTAAGAACATATCGCTATATATATCACTATATATACAAGACGATACAGGACGCCACAGGTATCCTGAAATCCACCTACGATCCATGTTTTCTATCTTCTTTCCATTTGCCATTGTCAAATCAGGAGTTCTCAAGGTAATTCTCGGAGTTCTCGGAGTCCCCTACTATGTACTATTTACACAGCTGATATTCCTACAGCAACAGAGACAACCATTGCGATTTTTGCACAGCCTTATTGTCATCATACGAAGATCCATCCGCATCCATCACATTAGCCTCGATATTATGGAAAAATAAATTTCATAATCATCGACGTCTCAGAGTAAACGAAAGTAACTTCTACAGTACTCCAGTACCCATCAACAAGTCCACAATCTCAAGCAAAGACTCGGCCAGGTACATAGGTATAATATTCGACAGAAGATTGACCTGATGGAAACAGTACGTAGGGTTCAAGTGTGAGCAACTCAAAGTCAAAAAGTTCAACTGGTTCGTAGGCAGGCGATCGAATCTTAGCTTGGAAAGCAAAGTACTATTTTGCAAAGTTATTCTAAAACTGATATGGACTTGTGGGATCCAACTTGCGGAAACAGCGAGTAGTTTCAACATCGAAATCCTCCAACGATTCTAAAGTAAAACGATAAAAGAATCATTGCTGACGCGCGAGACAGTCCACCGCGATCTCGAGATACCCTCGAGATACACAGTAAGGGATGAAATATCATGTTACGGTAATAGATGCAACGTACGTGTAAGAAATCATTCGAATTCTCTGGTCACTCAATTATTGGACAAAACAGACCACGTTCGTGGATTAAAAGGATTTTATTCTCTCGAATTATACAGTAGATTCAGTTAAGATAGAACAGTTTCGAGAGATTGGAATTCATGGTGTTGGAATTCCACGAATCGGTGTCTTCGAAATAACAAGGCGAAGGAATCGTTAAATTACTTGCATTTTGTAATAATTTCGAATACTAGCTATTCAATTCATCGATGACCGGTTTACTTTTGCTACTAATTCTCACTAGAGACAGAAATGTAAATATAATTTTTTCTACATAAGAAAACGATGTAAGTTGTTGTAGTATTTTCAAAATTTTTCAACTGTCGCGTTATTCATTCCTCTCGAACTAGACAGTTCAGTTAAAATAGAACGTTCGCTCACGCGAATCCATATCGTGTAATAATAATTTACACTTCCATGTTGTTCTAATTACTTATATTTCTCTAGGGAGAAATGATCGTAATGTATGCTTCTAAATAAAAAAAAAGAAGTCATTGTCCTGGCGAAAAGGGAGGCAAAGTAATTGAATAGGCCACGACCTGGACAAACGTCGTCCATTAAATCGAATCACCCACTGCGCAGAATCCAATCGGACGAACGCGGTTTTCCGTCAACGATACTGCCAGGGCGAAAGTACGATATGACCGGGACGAGTGTCCCCTAGGTGGGACCGATGGCCCCCCGTGCAGGCGTTTTCGTCATTTCCGGGACAGGAGGACAATATCTGTCGGCGCCAGGCAATTTTAAGCCTGGTTGTTTATACGAACATCGCTGGCGCGTACACGAGAAACGAACGCGAGCGGGAGCCTGGGGCGGGCAGCTCGCCGTATAATACCCGGGTTGCGCAACCCTCGTGCAATCCGCGTGCATACGCGCGCACGTACCATACGTACGTAACGTATTGACCTGAACGTATGTAGGTACGTATGGATCCGCGTACGATCCACGCGAGATCCTGAGAGGCTCCAGAGAAAAAGAGAGAGAGAGAGGGGAAAGAAAAGCAGGCTGATTTGTAGATCGGTCGCGCGCGGTGCGTTGTAAGCAGCCTCAGATTGAAATCAGAGATGCGACCGAGATTACGCGCTATAAGCGGCGTATAATGGAGAGGATGTAACGAAAGGGATACCGTTGTGCACAGCGAATGCCGTGAGCACTGAAGGGAATCGTACGGTGCAGCAGCAACCTGCAACCCTTCTGGCGCTCGTTGGCTCTCGTTGCCGGATTTACAACCGGCCAGTTACCGCCGGCTAATTTAGAGTCGACTTAATTTACTCGTGGCAACGGAGGATAAGTTCATTTAACGCTTTCGATACGGCTTCATCTTTGCCCACTGGTGCAAACTCTGTTGAACGGACAGAGTTTAATCGCGAATACGCTGACAGTGAACACGGGACAGCTGCGACGCGAACGCTACTTTATCGGATAAAAAGCGTAACAGTGAAATTTTCCCGTGCAACGTAATCAATTGGTGAGAAGAGATTGTACTTTAATGTGTTTTGTAGTAAGCGTATAAGAAATATTTCAAAACAGAAATAGAAATTTTACAATTTTCACATCGTTACGTCGTTCATCATTTTAGCGCGTTCTCTTACCGCGCTTTTTCGATTATTATTATTATACTAGTACGAAGGGAAGTGTCTAGTGTCTTTTTATCCGAAGACGTGGTAATGATTTTATCAAAATTATCTCTGAAACACCTTTGCAAAATTTGTCTTATTAATGTTAAACATGAAAGTCGCCAATCAGTTGAAACGTTTCTCTTTGTTTCGAATTTATATAAACAATATGAATTCCAAACTCATGCATTTAACGTATTAGAGAAGAAATTTTTGTATTATTTGATAGCTTCCTTTGTAGATATTACTTATGACCATGTCATTCCTATCAACTGATACGAATTCTTTATGAACGACCATTACCACGTTAGTACACGGTGAATGATGTTCATACTTGTCTATCGTTCGTAGCAAGTGTCCAACGATGGACGATTATAGTCGTAGTTAGTTCACAGGAAGCGTTCAACAATAAACGATTATAATCGCCGTTAATACACAGCGAACGTTCAGCGATGAAGGATTATAAATGTCGATAGTTCACAACAAGTGTTTAACGATGGACGACTATAGTCATAGTTAGTTCACAGCAAGTATTCAACGATGGATGACTATAGTCGTAGTTAGTTCACAACGAACGTTCAACGATGGACGACTATAATCGTAGTTGTTTCACAGGAAGCATTCAAGAGTGAACGACTATAATCGTACAGAGCGATCGTTCAGCGATGAACGATTATAGTTGTCAATAGTTCACAACAAGTGTCTAACGATAGACGACTATAGTTGTAGTTAGTTTGTAGTAAGTGTTCAACGACGGACGACTATAGTCATAGTTAGTTCACAGCAAGTATTCAACGATGACTATAGTCGTAGTTAGTTCACAACGAACATTCAACGATGAACAACTAATAATCGTAGTTCACAGGAAGCGTTCAATAGTGAACGACTATAATCGTACAGAGCGAACGTTCAGCGATGAACGATTATAGTTGTCAATAGTTCACAACAAGTGTCTAACGATAGACGACTATAGTTGTAGTTAGTTTGTAGTAAGTGTTCAACGACGGACGACTATAGTCATAGTTAGTTCACAGCAAGTATTCAACGATGACTATAGTCGTAGTTAGTTCACAACGAACATTCAACGATGAACAACTAATAATCGTAGTTCACAGGAAGCGTTCAATAGTGAACGACTATAATCGCCGTTCGTACACAGCGAACGTTCAGCGATGAACGATTATAGTCGTTGCTAGTTTACTATAAATATATGGACGACTGTAGTCGTAGTTAGCTCACAGCAAGCGTTCAACGATGGATGACTGTAGTCGTAGTTAATTCACAGGAAACGTTCAACGATAGACGACTATAATCCTTTTTAGTTCAAAACAAGTGTTCGACGATGGACGACTACAGTCGTTAGTATCGAAGGGTTTAGCACGTCTGCCGCGAGTCGCATCGCATGGCCAGTCAGGGAATCCAACTTCTCGCGGTTTTTCTGTCTGCCTCCACCGATGGAGGTCGGTCGCTGCATCGATTATGTTCCCGTTACCGCTTCTCCTCGCTTCGATCCGATCGTCGATACGGAATCGCCGTGGCAGTTACTAAACAAACGGCTCAGCCGCGGCCATGGGGGTAGAAGAAGGAATAATTGA
>CAJDYZ010011072.1:82305-93145 GCA_903986555.1 Heterotrigona itama | reverse complement strand
TTCGCTGGACAATTCACTCTCTAGATAATCTTTCACGCCGTTAAATATGTTTGAAATTCAATACTCGACACACAGTGCAAAGCCGTATCTGAGAGGGCGAAACTAATGTTTTTTGCTTTTTTTCCACCTTGTCTTCCGCCATGTTTGTTTGACTGTTTCGAACGAAAGTCGCGTTTCAAAAGCGATCTTCTCGATTGGTGATGTTTCAACTTCGAGGAAAGTAAATTTAATATTTCTTCTCTTTCTCTCTCTCTCTCTCTCTTTTTCTCTGAGAATAAAAATTTATATTTCGCAATTTATGCAAGTCAATTTCAATTAACCTAAAATGGCCGGCTGTTGTCATATTTTGTAGAGATTTCAGATATCAATCGTCACGTACTGCCGAAATAACTACAATATATGCAAAATATTTTTTTTTTTTTTTTTTTTTTAGAAATTAAAGGTATAGAATAACAATGATCAATCTTGGCGATTTTGACACGATTGTCGAGAATCCTGGAGTTTGTTGAATAAATAAGAATCAAAGTTTCTCAGTATGGATCGCGTACGATTGAAATTTAATTAATTCAGCAACCAGTTTGCCATCAAAGGATTATTTTCGAATTAATTTTCTTTATGACTTATTGTCATCAACCCGTGTAATTCATCAACATGTAATTCTTATTATTCAAAAAGTGAATTTCTGGCCTGGAGGAAACCTAAAAGGCCATTAACTTCAAAATAAGTCTAAATAAGCTTCCATTATGGAAGAATGTGATATGATAAGCAAAGGATGTGACATGATAAGCAACGAATAAAGTTTTTAAAACATTTCATAAAAGAAAATTGAAACGCACAAACATAAAATAATTTTAATGGAAGCTTTCTCTATGATACTTAGATCATTTTTACATTGTTATAAAATACAAAAAAAGATACCTAACAAATTCAGAATATAATTTGGGCTCGTCTTAAGATGAAATGTAAACAGTTCAGTACTAAGTTCTGTACTAAGTCTGGAATTAAGGTTGCATAAATCCGACAGATGTTTTCTTTTGAAAATAGTTATAGAAGATAGTATAGAAGTATAGAAAATAGTATAGTTATGGATAGTATAGTAAATGGTATAGTTGTAGAAGATAATATAAAAGTATAGAAAATAGTGTAGTTATAGATAGTATAGAAAATAGTATAGTTATAGAAGATAATATAGAAATATAGAAAATAATATAGAAAATATAATACAGTTATAGAAGTATAGAAAGTAGTATAGTTATAGAAGATAGTATAGAAGTATAGGAAATAGTATAGTTAATTAGAAAACAGTAGTTATTTAGAAAACAGTATATGAGTGATAACGAGACGTATTGAAAGAATTTTCGTCGTGTCTGATTTGGCCGATTACTTTCACCCCCTCTGGTGGAAATAGTTCAGTGATATTTTTTCAGCACCCGGCGCGTTCGCAACGAAATCGCCGGAATACCAATCAACGAGAGTGTTGGTAATTAGCAGACGCTTTGTATTTACCGTTATCACGATGAAGTGCCAGTTTCTCTTCATTTTTTATCAGTATTGTTTTCGTATTATCAGTATTGTTTTTGTATTATCGATGATAATGCGGTATTTGATCGGTGTTTTCGTCAAAACTTTTACAAGGTAGATCTCAAACTGTTTACATTCTTCTTTCTTTTCTTATCATTCTGTGAAGTGTATTCGCGAATTTAGCGAATGTGAAC
Organism: Heterotrigona itama; assembly: GCA_903986555.1. Lineage (NCBI taxonomy): Eukaryota > Metazoa > Arthropoda > Insecta > Hymenoptera > Apidae > Heterotrigona > Heterotrigona itama. The sequence goes on along the minus strand of CAJDYZ010011072.1, from coordinate 91,430 downwards.
GCCATTTACGTAACAGTAGGAGATAGAATTTTTTTTACTGCTTCGCGCGAAGGACGTATGTTCGAACTAACTCGGTTAGAAGTACCGTCTTATTGCTTTGACCTTGACGTTTACTCGTGTCTTTTGGAAAATCATCGAGACGCAAAGAATACACTCGCTCCTACGATAAAGGTGTCGTTCACATGAAAAAAATGTACGAATAATTTTCGAACAATCTTCGAGTTTGTAGGTTATGTTACTTTCAAATTTAAAGATAATTTCGGAATTTGTAATATTTTTAATTGAAATGATCTACTTATCGATACTTGTTAATTCAGTTATCGACGTTACAATCTTGATATTGTAGGATTCTTACGCCATTTGTACAGATTTGCTTATCGAACGATTCCAAGAATTTCCTGTGCTTCTAATAAAAAGTCTTTGCCAACTGATCGAGAACTGTAGCACGCCAGTTGCGAGTGAGCGTCCTTTTCTTTTTCTCCCGTTCTCGAACAAGTTCTCGAAATGAATCAATCCTGTTTGACCAGGCATCAGTCGATAATGTAGCTTTTTTTCTACTATACCTTTATACATTTCCGTGTTTGCTGAAGCAGAGAATATCGTTTGATATCGTTTGCAGAAAAAGAAGTTGCAATAAATCATAACTTTGTTCGTCCAGATAAGATCTTCCGTAAGCGTTACTGAGAAATAGAATTAGATAATTCAGTGAGAAAACTATATATATATTGTGACATAATACAATATTTATACTTGTATTTATACTTATAAATAATTATATTTATACTTATATTAAATAATTATATTTATATTTATACTTATAAATTTAGATTATATAATTATTATTTATTATCGTTTTAATTATTAATTTTATTATTAGATTATCTATTATTAGCTCTATTGTTATAATTGTATTTATTATTACTCTAATTTATTATTTATTAATAATTATTTATTATTTATACAATTATTATATAATATTTATTAATAATTATTTATTATTTATACAAGTATAATAATAATTATTATTTATTATTTATTATTATGAAAATTTATTATGCACTATATATTATACTTGTAACATAATGTAATATTTACTAAAAATATTATACTTATATTATTATACTATATATAACTATATAAAAATATTATACTATACATATTATACTTATAACATAATATTTTATATTTATAGATGCTCTCAATCGACATAGTCCGTAGTTTATATATATAATAATTTATATATAAATTCAAACTTACGGATAACACGCAAGTTGTGTGTCTTATCTGCTCAAAAATTCGCACCAATTACAATTTATTAAATTTATCAGTCGATAAACATAATTGGACTTTTCTAAATATGCTCGCATTTCACGATCGGAAACTATAGATCTTCCTCGATATTTATTAAATTCTTGCTAATATTGACTTAATTCAAGATGGAATCCCACATTTCTAATCGTTTCCATCTGCGATACGATCGATAATATATCTATTCGATATGATAAAATAAATAAAACAATAATATAATAATCGTAATTCTCCATTTCTAATTGGTTCCATCCGCGATACCATCGGCTAATAAATCTAATTTCGAGATGTAAAAATAAGTAAAAATAATAACAACAAAATAATAGTATAATAATTATAACGTAATTTAATATTCGACAGTATCGAACATGATTATTGAATTTAATTTTGCGAAATGAAATTTTCACTTGGCCCGGCGTAACAAACGTGTAGTTCTCGTTTTTGAAGCCCGTAGATAACCACGTAGAAAACGCCTGAGAAGGACAGAATTTATGCAAAACAGTGCGAAAGGAAATCGTAAATGTCACGTACTTATCGCGTTCAGTTTAATAACGTGGAACGTGGTTTTTCAAAACCTCGTGTGCATAAAGAGGCACGCACATATCGCCGGAAACGTGTATATATCTTATCGTTTCCCCTTTGTAGCCAGTGCTTTAGCACACGACAGCAGCGTACACTTTCCTAATTTTGTAAGCTCGTTCGTTTGTAAACATCTCGGTCGAGAAAAGAAGGCCAGGGAAACCTGAGAAGGGAGTGCAAAGTCGTCTCGACGTCTGTCGAACTGTGTGAAAAATTACCTTTTGTAAGTTCACTGAAATCCATTTGCAATTATCACTGAAAATAACTAGCGATTAACTTAACGCCAGAACTATCGACAACTGAAGAGTAAAATTTCTATCAGAGACGTTAGAAGTAGAAGAAGAACAGAGAATCTTTATAGTACAAAAGGGTACAAACAAACTTTTATTTATGTATTTTATTTTATTTGTGAAGAATCATTGAAGTCTCCAAAAATATACGCTATATCTATGATATCTACAAAATATCTAACAAAAATATTCAAATGATCAATTTTGGTAGTTCTAGTGCTGCAGCCAGTTCCCAATCTTTTTTCTCTCCTGTATCCTTTGATTAGGCCTTTCATTTGTGAGTACCTCCTCATCTCATAAACCCCTAAAAACTTCCACACAAGTCAGCCCTTTGTAAATCAAAAAACTCTCTGTTTTGTGTTTTCATTTCAACTCCTTTTTTTCTTTTTTGGTGTTTTCCGCCATTTCCAGTATTATTTTCCCCTGGGGGTTGAATTAGAACTGATGTTCTAGTCAACATTAATCTCCTGCGCTGACAACTAGGTGCACGGACCATAACGAGTGACCAAACTGTACACAATAATTCGTCGCTTTCTTTTTGAACTACCGTCGGTATGACATCACTGGATAGAAAGGATTACTTATTAGTGGATTATTTATCACTAAGAAGTAATAAAGTTATTATTTGTTTTGCCTAGGTTATATTTAAATATATTTGAAACTGAGACATATTGCAATTTTCGGACGAAAAATTGTCGACGTGCGTGGCGCGTCATTTCAGCACAGGAGGTTAATTAATATTAGTCAATATCAGTTTCTCCCGTGCACGCGAATCACTCATTCGCACTCTTTTGTTCGCAGCTGTCGGTATAATGAAGCCATCCATGAAAATGGGGGTGGTAGCCTTAATCGGTCTGTTCGTGGTGTTCTACCAGTATCACTTGTCCACCAGCGTCCGATTCGATCAAATGGCGGACTTCAACGGGGCCGGCTCCGCGGAAGACGGCCCTGTTCTCTCCCAGGAGGAGGTGGAGCGCTATGTAAGGACGTCGAGGCTCACGGAGGAGATGGTAAACACGAAAGATTCGGGGAAACTTCTCCGTTTGCCGACGTAACTGGCAAATGCCCGTGACATTTGATCTCTGTCGCTTGTTGTCTTACAGATCAAAAGCGCCGTGCGCAGGGTTCAAGAAAGCAACGGGCTCAGCCCGGACGTGGCGTCGACGTTGGTGCAGCAGCTGGTGAATCACCTGAGGAGGAACGCGTTCGAGCTGCCCGAGAACAATTCGAAGATCACGCGACCCGCGTTCACCGGGCGACTCGAGCCCAGTCGGAACGCCACGTCGAGCCAACGCAGCCAAGAATCGTCGTCGTCGTCGTTGGTTAGTTTGTCGGAGGGAACACCGGAACCGTTGTACATAATCACGCCGACGTATCGCCGGCCGGAACAGATACCGGAGCTCACCAGGATGTCGCACACTCTGATGCTGGTGAAGAACGTTCACTGGCTGGTTATCGAGGATGCGGCCGTTGCCACGAAACAAGTCACAAGGCTGCTGGAGCGAACAGCACTAAAGTTCGAACACCTCACCGGTACATCCAAATGAGAATTAACCCATTCATGCGCCAGTCATTATGTGTATTTTGTGGACAAAAAGCTGACTAGATGATATGGTGATGATATGGTAGTAAAGAGAAGAATGAAAAATATCACTATAAATTTTCTAAAAAAAAATTTTTTTAGTAAACAAACAAAAGATTGTACATATATATATATTTGAAAAGAAAATCTATTCATTACTGTCGCTGTTGCTACACTTTTCAAAATTATTTTTACGTTTGCCCATGCTTAGTTGCAAACAAAATTATTTCGTAATTAATTAAAACAGTGAAACTGTTCCGTAATTATATGGAATAATTATTATTCGAAATGAATCGCAATGCAACACAGCGTTATCCCGACTATTAATTTGCACGCGTTAATGCATATTATTGCCACAAAAATACACCGCGAGTCTCACTCGTTATTCTGCGCGAATGGGTTAATGCCTTTGCCTTCGGCAAACTTCTTTTCGCGTCAGTGATTTATTTACGAGGCATCACTTCGTAAATAAAATGATACGGCATTGGAAATAATCATTCAAATGGCATAATCATTCAATGGTACATGACACTTTCTTGATTACATGTCTTTCGAACGTGTGATTATCGTTTGAATCGCCAACGTGCATCGCGGATTTAGGTTAGGTTAGATTAGGTTAGGCTAGAACATGTAGGTTGGGATAGCTCAGTCAATAGAGCATCAGACTCTTAATCTGAAGGTCCAGGGTTCGAGCCCTCTGTTCGGGCGAAAAAAAAAAAAAGACATTGTCCTTCAGGACAACAGCACAAGGAGAGCTCTGTGTGTATAAAAAGGTCCTGGAACTCTCCCAACGTGCGGAGGACGGCCATCGTGGAGGTTTTAGTCTGTAAGAATCCGACACTACCTGGTGGTCTTTTCTTAAAAGACTTAGGTGTCTTATAAAGATTTCCTCCACGTAAAAAAAAAAAAAAAAAAAGGTTAGACTAGAACAATAATATGCAAGAGTTAATGATACATAGTTTCAATGCTGGAGAAATAGTATCATCCGCCATTTTTTTCAACTTTCCTAAGAAGCAGTAAGATGTCCAATTTATGTGAATTATATTCCGAATTATGTGAATTATTCCAATGAGTGTCAACTGTCTTCAGAAATTTCTTCTTCTGAAATATAATACTTTTGTTCTTCTTAACGTTATTATAGCTTTCACTATCAGGCATTTGTTCAAATATTATACTGTTACACATCGCATCGTACAACACCAAATGTATATTATATGTTGGTATAATTATCAGCAAATTATAAAAAGAGAAAATCCAAACTATTGGCCAGATTGAAGCACGTGATGTCTCCTCAGAAAGGACAGTCGAGTGCAAAGAGTCAAACAAAACAAAAAATAAGAAAATTAGATTAGAATTCAGTGTCAGAATTGTAAGCAATTAGAGTGTCAAGAGCAGTTTTGTTGTGATACCTGTTTTAGTCGTATCTAAGGACATCTCGTTTCGGGAAACAACTCTTGTTTCTCAAATTAGGTGTATTTGTTTATCAAATTTCTCCAAGTACGAAGAGATATAAAAATAGGGGAAAACAACTGAAAAGAAAAAAAAACGCAAGGAGATTTCGATTCAAATAAATGTATCGATTGCTTCTATCGATATGGATTGCCGACATTAAGACGAATTTAAAAATCGCGCTATTGATACGAACTGCCAACAATAAAACAAACATAACCTCTTAGCTGTGGCGCCGTTTAAAAGTGTGTTTCCATTGTGTCACTGGAACGACGATTATACTCGTCAAACACAATATGTACAGCTGCTGTAAAACTCAATTAAAGGAAATGACGCTAGTTTTTTTTTTAAATCAGTAATTTTATTGTTTAACTTAATTTTAATTAATAATAATTAACACTATAGACGATTGAAGTATTCTAAAATTTGGAAAATTTACAAATATGTTTTATTTTCCACAAAGAATTTAATTTAAGTAGCAAGTTGTAATTGCTCTTCTCGCACGACGAGTATACTTGTCATTCACAGCTAGAGGTTAAAAATCGCACTATTCGAATGAACCGCTAACAATAAGACAAACTTAACCTCCAAAATTGAATTAAATTGTGAGGAATGACACTGGTTTAAAAAGAAAAGCAACAATTTTATTGTTTAACAAAATCAATATCAATTAATGATAATTAATAGCAAGAAGATATTTAGAAATGATGTAAAAAAACCTAGAACGAGTCCAGCCGCAAAATATTCTAAAATGTCTAAAATTTGCAAATATATTTTATTTTTCCTAGAGGAATTTAATTTAAGTAACAAACTGTATTTTTCTCGCACGACGAGTATACTCGTCATTCACATCTAAGAGGTTAAAAATCTCTTCATTCGTATCGTAGACTCGTGTCGTTCCCCAAATTTTGGCGTAATTTTGAAAAATAAATTCGCGAGTGTGCACGGTACATAAATAGTTGCAATGAAAATTAATTTTGTTGATCGATTGTCATCGGGAATTAATTCGAACAGTCGCAAAGGGTCCCGATGAGAAAGCGTTGTATTGATTTTGTTGGCTGGTAGTTCGCGCAGTTTAATTATATGCAGTCGTGATGTCCGACTTTCCGAATCGGGGAATCGTGTCAGCCGTCGGCGACCACGATTCGGCCGATTTATAGTCAACGATCTGATAATTTTGTAACTAACTTTCCTCTTTCTAGCTCCGATGCCTGAGAAGTACAAGCAGAAGAAGGGTGCCAAACCGCGAGGCGTGTCCAATCGGAATCGCGGCCTACAGTGGATCAGGGCGAACGCGACCGACGGCGTCTTTTATTTTGCCGACGACGATAATACCTACGATATAGCTCTTTTCAACGAGGTATTAATTCCTGACTCTCGAATTCGCAGAGGAACTGTTGCTCATCCAAAAAAACATTGTGTTAATAGTACACATAAAAATATCTTGTCAATAACATTTTAATTGTATTTATATTTATAATCATAAGCTTAAGTACGAGTTATGTTTTAATTGTACAGGCTGTTCCATATTAAGCCAACCACGCGATTTTCTCTTAAACTATAGAGAAAAATGCTTCAAATAAAACTTACGTTGTTTTCAGGGAGAGACACTTGGTTGTGTTTCTGAGATTTCAAGGTGGTCTTTCTCTCTTTTAAATGGAACTATATATTTTATGTAGGTGGTGACGTCATTCAGCGACCTAAATAACAAAGTTGGTGTTCAAGATCATTCAATGATTCTGTCCCTAAACAACAAGTTGCCCCTTTTCCAATGTCTCGGAAGTAATTTGTTGGCAAGTGTCTCTTATACGTTTTTTTTTTTTTTTCATATTGTTTCTTCCCGAAATATCTGACTTTTTGGAACGCCACGCAAGAAAAATATTTAGAGGCGTCAAATCCAAAGATCTTGATGGGAAGTATACTCAACTTCCTCTTCTTATCCAACGACTGTTATATCAACTCAAAAACGTACAATTTCGTTTAAAAAGTACGAAGGTCACCTTGAAATGTCGGAAGCACGACCATCTAGGCAAGACGTAAAATGTCCCTCTCGAAACAGTGCAAATTTTATTTGAAACATTTCTCTCTGTATAGTGTAAGAGAAAAATACGTGGTCAGCTTCATGTGGGACACCCGGTATGTTACAAGCTCGGGTCAATAATATTTTAACACTACCAAAACGGTTGAAATGGCGAATTTGTCACTTTTGTTGGAAATAGTTTAAGTTTATAGACGTGAAATGACATATCTTTAAAAATTTAAATGATTTTTTGAAAAATGAAAGCAGATGAAAGCCTGTGTGGTTGGATTACTTATCGTTTTTTACTTTAACATCTCTTACGGAAACTTCACGTTCAGCAACGTACGCGCCGGTAGTCCTAGTGTTAAAACAGATGTTTCGATTACAAGCTCGAGGCCAATCACTTTCCAAAAATACCAGAAATAATAAGTCGTCACGTAGGAATTGATTTTATTTAACAAAGCGAGATATATGTATATTTCACATGGAATCGTGTATTTCAGATTCGCAAGACGAAACGTGTCTCCATGTTCCCCGTGGGTTTGTGCACCAAGTTCGGCCTCAGCTCGCCAATCATCAAGAACGAGAAGTTCGTCGGGTTTTACGACGGCTGGATAGCCGGCCGGAAGTTCCCGGTCGATATGGCAGGTTTCGCCGTTAGCGTCAAGTTCCTGCTTCAGAGGCCGAACGCGTCGATGCCGTTCAAGGCCGGCTACGAGGAGGACGGTTTCTTGAAGAGTCTGGCGCCGTTCGAGCCGAAGGAGATCGAGTTCCTCGCCGACAATTGCACCAGGGTGCTCGCCTGGCACACGCAGACGAAGAAGAACGAACCGAGCGCGCCACTCGACATGAAACTGTACGGTGAAACGAACCTCGTTAAATTGAAGCAGCAAATAGTATGATGTAGCCTGACTGACTGCGGCCGCGCTTTCAAGTTCAATCTCTGATTTTAATCTCGTTACCAAGTACGACGAACAAAGTGATTCAGTGCCTGAAGTATTGTGAAGTACGATCGGCGTGTAGCAATGATCATTCTTCCCTCTTTTTCTCCTTGTCACGGACTTTTCGCTTACCCTCGAGAGAAGTCCTGTAGTTTGTTTGAAATGGACCGGTTGCTTGCCTGCTTTTTCTTCTTAACACTAGAATTATCGACGGCTATAAAGTATAAAGGTTGAAGAAATCAAAGAAATTAGAGTGCAAGGAGTAGGGACAGGACTTTATAGAACTTATGAGTTGGTCATTTTGACCACTTTGATGGTTTTCTAGTGTTAAAAATAAACTGTAGAATGAGTGATCAAAATGTGAGGGAGGGGAGGGATTGCGCAGATTATTTTCAAGCGACCGGCAAATTTGAAACAGAGCACATTGCGTTCTCTCAAGCTCAAAATTTTTAGAAGAAGAAATTTGTGCAAAGAAGAGGAAACATAGCCAAGATGTGATGATACGATTCTGTACTAACGTTGTGTGTTATTTCACGTATCGCTTTAATTTCAGTCATTACGATGATTAGTATGCAACGCGTAGAATAAAAATCAGTAAGTCGCGTAAGAGCGTGGATAGAAATAAGAGGACTGTGAGACAGGGAGAACTTTATACTGCTCGGGTATACATGTACAACTTCTTGCATTATCTTCCGTTTCGCCTTGCAAGTTGTTCGTTCTCCACTGTTTAGCTGTCCCAAGTTTGATACTTGATCGATTACTTTCTTTCTAAAACCACAAAGCGAACAACGTCTATTTGAGTTCTTGATCGAACAGTGTGAATGCAAGTTACCTTTATAGTACTTATTGTTGTACAAATATTGTTTTGTAGTATACGTGTACGTATTTCTATTGCATAGCGGCGTGATATATTTCTGTCAGACAACGAACGTGCGAGCGAATTTCGCGAAACACCT
>CAJDYZ010011072.1:61347-72853 GCA_903986555.1 Heterotrigona itama | reverse complement strand
ATATATATATATATATATAAACGAATCGGAACCGAGTACAAAATGTTTATAATTTGAAAAAATCACTCTTCAGTTTGGCCATTCAAAAAAAAAAAAAAAAAAAAAAAATGGAGAAGTGTTTTCAATCCATTGGCAACAGGAAATGTTTAACAATTGTGTAATTTTATAATATCACTTAAGAAAGTTCACTGCATAGAATTGGTATTTGTAAATTAATTTGCACAAATGATCTGTTTCAAAGTTTTTTTAAAACTACTGTTTTTCCTCCTGCAAACGGATCAATGCCTAATACTTCTTAAACCTCTTGACTCTTCGTTTATCACACATCATAAGAGAATTATAAATTATAGAGAATAATATCAGACGATCATTAAGTAATAATAATAATTCCTTAATGGTACGCAAACATTTTGTCACTGCTATATAAATTAATACGTGTACATTCGGTTTGCTTGCGAATACTTTCCTATTCCAGTGTAAGCAATTTATTAAGCTTAATACTTTGTGAAGGATAAAACGGGAAGAACTTATTCCTTCTTCTTTTCCACACGTAACCATAAGTTTCCAAAATCCGAGCGTACAATTGAAAAATGGCAGAAATTGTATAAAAACATTGTATCCTTTGAACTTACTTGGCTACCTGAGACATTTTGTATCGTTCAGTCATTAAAAATTTTCTAAAGCGAAATAAAAAAAAAAAAAAAAAAAGAAAAGAAACAAGGGAAAAAAGGAAGAACATACACTCGAAAGTACATACACGCGCTAACACTGAAAGCAATATCTAGAATAATATCAAAAAGGTATATGCTTAGTTTTTACTCAATCTTTTGTCTCTCCTATTGAAACTTAAAACACACGGTAACTAATACTTTTTGTACGTACGCGTTCGATTCTAAATATTGCTTTTAATGTTTCCAATTCTTTTTTTCTTTTTCTCTTTTTTGTTGTTGTCTTCTTCGAGAGTGAAAGAGTGAAATAGAAATAGAGAAAGAATGAGATTGGAAGAGGCATCATGTTCTTGTTTTATAGTAGAGTAACAAATTTCATAATGTTATCAGCACTTGTGGAATGCCTGCAGTCATTGTGTGATCTCAAAATACTAAATACATATACTTTAAAAAAAATAATAATAAAAAAAAAGAACTATATGCTCCGTCAACTGCAACCAGTCCTTAAGCAAACGTTAAGGAATACTGGCAAAATTATTTACACATTTAGCATTACCTCTCGTCGACAAAGGGAAATTCTTTGTGACAATGATGAATAAATTCAATGATACTAGAAGCATTAAAATGAACGTTTTTACACCATACATATCAAGTCTGAAAAAATTGCAATGCTATGAGCTAGTCTTAAATCAAAAGAAAATTCTCTTCTTTCTGAGAGCAATATATACCTAACTGGTACATTAAGCTTGAAAGTACTTTTCAAGGTACATAAGACTGGATTATGTTATATATATTATAATATATATATTATATATATGTTATATATATATTATATATATATACATATAGCACGTATCTTAAAATGAAAAGCAAGTTTGTGCAGATAACAAATAAAGAGCACTCCTTAGGAACTAATGAAACTTAAGCGTTATTACCGAGATCTGAATATAATCAACTTGTAAAAATTAAGAGTATCATATGTACAATTACATTAGGGATCTTCCAATAATAAGAACAAAATTTTGTTGAACAAAATAGTGTTAAAAGGGGGATATAAACACGTGAGAAACAAGAACACTTTCTATACGTTTTATATGCTATTCAGATTCTTCTAAGCACAAAACAGATATTTTGCATCTTCAAACTAACTGTCTCTTAAAAATATCACACGGAAGCCTTATCATCAGAAGATTACCTAATTTTTTTTTAAATTTAGAAGCAACTTTTTACTCGTTCAGTAGAATTAAATAAGTCGTTAAATAAAAAGAACCTTTCTCTTATACTTATTTCATCGCGTAACGAAATTCGCTGCGACTGGAAAGTGAAATAAATGGATCTTGCTTGATGTGCGTTTTCTTTCAAATTCAGAAAAAAATGTACATTGAAAGACAAGGAAAAGAAAAAAAAAAAAAAACCAAAAAAATTAAGATAAATTTGTACAAATGAATAAAACATCTTGCGTCTTCAAATGTTTACATCTTTCCACGTTGTAAAAATCCACGTTGAATATTGCAATATAATATTACAAAGTTCTTCTAAAACAACAAAATCCACTTCTTCCAATTTTCAACAGAGAAAAATTTGGTTACTCAATGAAATGATCAATTAGCATGAGACGTGTATAGGCGGTACAGAATTCTAGTTATAAAGTACACTAAAAGTACAGAATTAATCCTATTGACCGAAGGCCGATATGTTATACAAACGTCATAAATTTGAAATCGTGCCTGTACACACTATTCTAGTATCTGTACATTGCAGTAATACAATACAATAGTAAATCAGCTAGATATGAATCACATCAACATAATTTATCATCGTTTTATTGGAATATATTCCTCTTTCCCCTGATTTTCAGTAAGCAAATTATATCATCGGGTCGATCGATTTACGTTAGTTAATTATATACAATTACGTTTCTCTCGTTTTCTCTCTAAGTTATAAATAATTAACGGGAATAATTACGTATTAAAAAATAAAAAAATAACGGTAATAGAAGTTAAATGAAATCAAGGTGGACGTAAAACTATGCGGATTTTTTGTAGAATTTATTTTTTTTTTCTTGGGTTTTCTTTCTCTTTTTTCTTCTTTTTTTTTCTTCTTCTTTTACGCTTTGAATGAAGAGGAGTATTTGTATAAGAAAGATTTACTGAATGCCAACCACTTCAGAAATAAAATCAGACATAAATAACAGGCAAAGCCACAGAGTGCTCCATATCGTATCCCTAACGAGTTATTGCTTTTTGCACTTTTGTTTTTTCTTTTTTTTTCCTTCGAAATATTACTCGGAACGTCATTACGCTATATATACTTAAACGTTGTGTAAAAATCGCTTAAGATCGAAAATCAATCAAGCCTGTATACACCGTAGAGTTTTCAATCGTTAGGTTAAATCTGATACTGAAACGTTTCTGAAAAAATGTACATCGAAGGGAGGAAGGGGGCGGCGGCGGCGGGGGAGGGGTGAGGGGGATTGCTGAAACTGTGATCACTTCCGGTTGCTCGCTCGTTAAATTTGATTTCGACGTAGAAATGATGTTGTATCAGGGCCCCCGTGGAAATAGTGTGCCGCGTAGAACATTACGCTTCAGTAAAAGTGTATTGTCGTTAAAAAATATCGTTTTCTCGGGTACATTTGGCAAGCATGCACTTCTTCGACGTAGACGGTCGGATCTTCGAGTGGATCTCAATTAAATAAGGACTAAATTGGAAATTAATGACAACTACGAGAGGACGGTTCGCACTCTCCTCCAACGTGCTTCCCACTGTGACTTATTTCTTCTAGCGCTCCATCCGAATCCAAACCCAGAACCAATGATAACTTTATTAAAGTAAGCGAAGTTGTTACTGCTGCCATTAACGTGGCCAATGTTCGTGTTAAGATTGGCCAGGTTAACCGCGTTTAAAATACGAACGGCAGACGAGAGTCGTAATTTACTTGCTGGAGAGCTAAACACCAACTTGCGGCTCTGTTTACTGTTGTTGCTGGTGTCCCCGTTGCTGCTGGCGGTATGGCGGTCGCTCAATTGTTTTGCTGAATGGGAGTACTCAGTGCAAAATGATTTCGCCATTGATCATTGCCGATACGTTTGAGATGATATGCCATTACCAGGTGTCACATAATCCCCTATCATCAAGCTGGGATTCACTGGATAATGCGAAGTATTGCCAAGGACCAGCGATTGCTGGAAAGTAACACCAAGCTGTAGCGCGAAAGACACGCAGGCAGGCGTAACAATTTTAGTATCCTTTTGCTTTAGACTTATAAATCGAATTTTAGCGAGCAAATCATTTGGTGCAAATGTTTATACAAACTGTACACGAGTATGGTGCATATATAGTACATATTAGTACCACGAATTGGAAGCTCGCTCGTGAACTAATTGAAATATATGCATACACTTACCGTAGCGGGCGATGTAAACATATTTGGAGTGATTCCACCACCTATTAATTGTGCTGCTTGCGTACTCGTTGCAGTACCTCCTACTCTACCTCGCCCTGTACTCGAAATCGAGCCAGGATGAATATTTGGTTGGCCTCCTAGATGACCAATTATACGCAAGTAACAATTACTACACGTTCTTACAATAACAAAGTGACATTATTTCTCTATCATTTTCTTACCTATTGCAAGTAAATTACTGGGATTCACTGCCGCAGTCGCGTCCATAGAAACCTCTCCTAAACCATTCACAGACATTCCATTAACCATGTTTACTGCTTGCCTAGCACCTTGTGCGTCTAAGGTCGTCCAGTAAGATTCGCTGGGGGAAGTATTATTTAAACCGGGTGGAGATTGTGCAGCTGCCCCTGTGTATCTGAAGTATGGATTTTTCAAATCTAAAGTATTACTACTGCTCTCCATATTCGTCCCTTCCAGTTTCAATTCTATTGTTACGTCGTACGATTGTCTGAAATCACATTTCATGCGATAAAGAACACGCTGTTATAACATGGAAATTTTTAAGACCGTTATATCACACACAGTTATATCATTTCACCTTTTGTTCGCAATAAGAATGACTTTGCCGGATAACAATTGACCACTTTTACAAAACAAAGGATTTTCCAAAAGACAACGAACTTGATACCAATGAGTCAGGGGTTCTGTGGGAGCTGTACTCAACCAAACCTGTTGCGTTGATCCAATAAATGCAACGTCAAACCAAAATGCAAGGCCATGACAAGTACCGCTTTCCAATATGTGAAAATCGACATCGATTTCTAAAGGATATATAAAATCATATAGTACTTTGATCATCGACTACCTTGGTCGCGAAAATCATGCATAATCACGCAAATTTTCACCTATTTTGTGTAAATCAGTCTCATTAGCAGTTTGAAAATCTACAATGTGTCTGATAGATTTAGCCATACAAATTCTTATATCAAAGGTATCAACTATTGGCTGCCTAAAGTATTCTTTAATAGCGTTATTTCGCATCGCTGAGAGATCTACGCCATGGAAACACGTTTGATACCAGAAGTTAGCCTTATTAAATTGCTCCATGTAAAGGTTTTCGTCGGAAAAAGGTGCGATGTGCAGATCACCTCGAGAAGGGAACATTCTTCCACCTGAGGAACAATTATTTCGTCACTTCTATCATCGTTACTGAAAACAATCTGGAGGAATGAGAGCAGTTAAAAGTTACCTGGGACTAACCACTTTTTCGCGTGAAGATACGTCTCGAGCATTCTTTCATTGTACAACATGTAACCCATAGGTTCACTCACTATGCAGTCAACTCTTTCTGGCAAATCAATTTCTTCTATTTTACCAGCTATGACAATAATCTTATCTGATAAATTATTCGCTGCAACTAACAGTTCTGCATGATTTGCCATATTACTTGCTTCTACCGCGTACACTTTCTTTGCACCAGCTTGGACCGCAAAGAATGACAATATTCCGGAACCTGCACCTACATCTAGCACAACTTTGTCCTTAAAGTCAGATAAATTCCCTAAAATCGCTCGCTGGTATGTACTAGTTCTAATGTAATCTTGCATCATGTTTTGTTGCTGAGACAGGTAACCATAAAATTGAAAATATTGCATAGCCGACGACTCTTCAGTCCTCTCATTAAATGCGGAAATACCCTTGCCATTTTTTAACTTCAATATTTGCGAATGAAAGTTTCTAAAATCTAGAAAGATGCAACATTCGTTAATTAGGAAACGTAAAAAATCAAATGAAACAGTGCAGTACCGTTTATAACCGTTTATCGGCTTACCTGTTTCATTGGCAAACGTTATAAGTAAACTGTCTGTGTCAAGCGTGAATACGTAGCTTCTGGATGAAACTCTGGAGCATTCTGTGCTAGGAGTTACCGGAAATTCCAGTAACGTTGTTTTATCTCTACCGATTAAATCGCCTATTGGAAAATGAAAAGGAAAGTATGAAAAAAAAAAAAGTGAAATAGTTTACGACCATGTGCAATTTTCGTTATCAGTATCGTCTTTCCTATATAAAAAATTTTTTTTTAAATTACAATGAAGTAAAGTTTGAAAACACTAAACAAACAGGATTGTAATGAGAGATCATGAAACACGCATTTCTCCTCACGTAATAACGGAAACACAGTACTTCAAATATTCTGACAAAGAACTATTGAAGTTTATTACCATTCGTTGTAAACGTACATTTAATTTACATACACGTACAATGTTGCAAACTGTATCGAATTAAATGGACACTCACTAAAATAGACATTTCATTTTCTTTTGATCATTTTACGTAACAAAGTGGAAAAGTATCTGGAAAAATCTAAACGATCGTGACAGGTAGTGCCAGTTACCGTGAGATTTTAATTTAGAAAAAAGGAAGAGATCGCAAACGGTCGTTCGAGTGTGGTTATGTTGTCCGCATCGGGACGACGCTAACGATTCGTAACCGATTATTTAACGACAGACCAGTACCTGCGAGGAACTCAACACTGAGGCCCTGTGGATCGTAATTGATATTAAGCGTGACCGGCTTGTTAAATTTCGCCGTTGACTGTCCATTGTTTGACAAAGTCGATACTGTCACCGCGCGAAACACCTTCGCCATTTTTAGACACCGCGTGCGTATCGTACGCTGCAGTCCCGCAAATCGGTTCTCCCGTGCTTGCCGTCTATCCTGTATGCGTTTGCCCGTGAAATTATCAATGAAAAGGGAACGACACGCGATCTCGCCCCCTCTTTGTACGAATCGCGCGGACAATATCAATCGGATCTCGATCGAAATGGCAATTTTTCACGTTCAGTAGACCGAACCATCGACTAACCACCCCCGGCGCGTATTACACACGCGCAGTAGGGTTACTAACGCACTGAATATATAGCTAATTGAACTCCCTAGGCTCGCAATCACCATAGATGATCGTTCCGGGGGCCGATGAAACGTGTTCCTCTCGCGCCGACGCAGTTCCGCACACACGCGCCTAATTACATTTGCTGTATATTATTCCTCTTTTTTTTCTAGGTGTCTTGTATCTTATTTATAGAATATAATATAAAGTATATGAAATAACGAATTTTTCAAATTTATAACATTTTTTCTATAATTTGTACTGTTCGCGTATTTGTAAATACATACTACGTTCGTTTTCTTTGAAAGAAATGCGGTAAATTTGTCGGGCCGTGTTGCCAACTTAAAATAAGAGAGCATGAAAATAAACATTTCGAAAAGCACCGATTAAGTAGAAAATGTCGATAATTTCGAGAAAGTTTGTATTAAATGCCAACGACGCTGTGAATTATTTCGTCTTTATTGTATTGTCGAGTTGACAATTAAATTGTTGGAATTGTTATTAGAACGTGGACCAATCGAACGTTGCTTTTGAACGTGGATATAAGATCTGAAACGTTATTGGCCATCGACTCGCTCTCGGAGATTTTATATATTTTCTAGAACGACCTGTACGAATCACGCGCACACGATTAGTGGAGTACGATATTCTGATCGATAAGTACCGAGTTGGACAATAACTCGAAACTCGAAGGCTGGCGGCGTGGCTGATCGTTCTCCCCCATTTTTTGACAGTACGCCTGAGATATTACACGCTCTCGAAAGATGACTGCTCACGACCAAATGCGAGCTATGCTTGATCAGTTGATGGGAACTGGACGGAACGGTGCGTATTATTGGCCAACGAATGAAACTCGGACGCCCTTTCGTGCAACTTTTTATTATTTACAATTGCCCGAGATCTCGTAGAAAAACACAAGATGGTGGCTTGCGCTTTTTTTCTTTTATTTTTTTTTCTTTTTTTTTGTTTCTTTTACCATTTGCATGTATGTTTATCCGTTGATGAGATACGATTACTAACAAATGCAACGTAATTTCAGGTGAGAATAACAAATTTCAAGTGAAGTACTCCGATCCAAAGGTCTGCAAGAGCTTTTTGCTGGCATGCTGCCCACACGAGATTCTGTCGTCAACGGTGAGTTTACTTGAGTCATTACATATTGAATATCGATGACATACCATTGGCACTTTTGCGCTGCAGTAGAGCATTTTCTCTATTATCCCTTTTTGATACTTGTTCGCATTGATATGAAAGCAATCAGACATCAGTACGTATCGGTGTTGCATTTCGTTTTTTTCATTGTTACATTTAAAGTATCTTTTCAATCTATTCTGGTTACACGATTCAATTGCTTTCATTCTTTTGGTCAAACTCATTTGCTTTTCTCTTCAGTTTATGCTGCATAGTAACATGCTGTCAATACTTACAAGTAACATTGCTTTCATATAATTTGTTTGATTTATTATAAACTTAAATTTATACGTATTAGTGAGAACTATACAAATGCGTTAAGTTGTTTTTGAAGAACGTTTGAAGATTAAATGATGCTACATTTTCTTTTTATCATTTAATTTGTTTCTTTATATTGTAAGATGAAAGTAATACATAGTTACATCACATTAATATCATTCAATTTGCATATATACAGTTTGTAATAGTTTTAAACAAGCTTTTGAATATTATGGAAACAAAAACTTAATATATAAAACACC
The DNA here is from genome assembly GCA_903986555.1 of Heterotrigona itama. Classification (NCBI taxonomy): domain Eukaryota; kingdom Metazoa; phylum Arthropoda; class Insecta; order Hymenoptera; family Apidae; genus Heterotrigona; species Heterotrigona itama. The sequence goes on along the minus strand of CAJDYZ010011072.1, from coordinate 64,177 downwards.
GTTATTGGCAGAATATACAAATTAAGGAATTATATATACTTTTTATATAAAACTCTTCATAATGGCATCGTTAGTTAATATTATATTTAATTTAAAGAAATAAAGAAAATATAAAAACTACCAAATTTTAGATTTATATAATTAAACAAATATTTATATTTTGCTACAAAATGTTCAAGTACAAAATAGTAACTTTTATACATTTACTTATATTATAAAATATAAATTAATAATAAATATTTACTTATATTACATTATATTATGAAAATACAAGTTTGATATATTTTATTTACTAAATGTGTAAGCAATTGTGTATTCTATACATGCATATATAGTTATATATAATTAGTAATTTATTTATGATGTTAGAAGTAAAAAGAAGCTGATGTACAAGATGTTTTAAACTGATATTAGTTTCATCATATTGATACAGAGTTTGTTGTATGCATCATTCATTTTATTTTGTTTGAATGACCAGAATACTTATGTAATGTCTATATTTATATCTAATATTTACTTATATTTTGGATCGTGTAACTATAATAAATAATTGTTTGTTCACAGTTAAATTTAAAGCATAGTTTTTGTTAAATTTTTCAATGATGGATGGTTGCCTATCTTCTTCAGATTATTTAAAGAAACGATGCATTTCTTATTTTTATAATATGTATTAAAAATCTATGCTATCTTCTATTCAATATTCACATACACTGACAAGTCTCTTTTTATGTATTTTTATAACAATTCTTGTGTAATTTCAAATAATATGAAAAGAAACATACAAAGAGTTCATAAGTAATGGAGTTATACTATTTTTCATCAGTGCCAATTGGTCTGATCGATTTTATATATATCATATCAAATAGTTGAACAATGCAAGTCAATTTTGTATACAAACAATAGGATAACATTTGTGTGATACATTCGGAGAATTGATTCCGATCAATTCACACCAGATAGGCGTTGAAGTGCAACACGGGGCAGCAAATTATGATATAAATAAGGAGAAGCCTTTCAGTTTCTCAAACATGAAAGAAGTGAGATGCGAGAACTTTTAAACATCTAAATTTGGAACATTTCTCTTCCTTACTTTTTCATCAGTTTTATTAATATCGTTAATATACATGTCATGCTCTGCTGCAATACTTTTAATTACAAATAGAAATTTTTATATAGAAAATATATATATAGTACAAAAAAGTTACAATTCAAAAATATTAATTGGAAATGAGAAATCAGTGTTTATTTGAAGTAAATTTTTCACATTCATCTCATTTCTTTCTTCTTTCTGGAACATGGAAATTAAAACTACGTTTATTCTAATGGCCCCATATAATCGTGGAATGTATATGCAGGAAATCGCGAACGAATGACGTCTGCAATTACAGTGAGAACGTGATTTTCCATACGACAAGCATAATACTGATCATATTGGTACTGCTTCGCGCATTTCTTTGTCATCTTGTGCGAATTGGTCTAAAGGGTGTTTGTTAAAAAGAAAAAAAGTAAGATTGAAAATTCAAACGTTTGTTTTCCTTTTCTCGATTTTACATCCGCCCAACTACTTGCAGTAAGGCGACATTATGAATTTTTTTTTATGTTAAACATTCATATTGATTAACAAGTAATTTTTACAATATCATTTGAATGAATTGCAATGTATTTCTTACTCAACACACGAAGTAGTAATTTAGCAATAACTGGTATATTAGCACATTTTTCTGTAAAAAGAATAAAGATTAACATGTAAAAAAAAATAAAAAAATAAAAAATAATTGCGTATTTTGCAAAAGCGCCTAGCAGAAAAGTTGTTGAGTCACCGTTTAGTATACTATTTTATTACTTTTTCAAATATGTTCCAAGTTTAATTTGTTCAAGAACTAAAAAGAAAAGAAGCACGTATATTTTATTTCGCGTTTGGAAAGTTTTTTTACCGTTGACAAAGTTGATCGTGGCGTGTTGGGGGAAATCAAAAGACTTGCAAAACTTAGCATATTCGGTGCATAGGGGAGCCTTCTCTTATGGCAGTTAGCAAGCACCCTTGTATTTTACCTTGCTCAGGTATTATCACGGTATTAATTAAGAAAGTAACTGTCTAAAATACGAAAAAAAAGCAATAAATAAAACGTAGTATTTGAAAATTTATATCAAAAATATATACACGTAGAAAAGAATTTATTACACGAAAGAAATTGTTAAGAAACAAAAAAAAAAAAAAAAAAGCGAAATACTTCTGGCAAATACTCGCGAGAATGACGAATATACAAGTTCACTAATGTCAATGTACCTACAGTTCTATTTCCAGAGTCTCTGGAAAAAGCAATTCCAATCAGATCCATTGTACAATATTGTTGCGAGTATTGTCCGCTCATATGTTGTGTTGTACTTGTCGCTCTCACACGCGCGTTACTGTAAGTACTGAAAAAGCGAAGAGGACGTACGTATTACAATTCTACAATTTGATTATCTCTTTAACATAATTCAAGTACCAGGTATATTAATTTGATTAATGATACATAAAGGCGGGCGGTTACCTCAGCCCCTCTACCGGTCAACGGTGGCGAGGCTGAGTAGTCGAATATTAATTCCGAGACCCTGAAAGGCCAGTATAATGTTGGTGAGTAGCGCCATGCTGATTCTCATGAGAACGATATCTTATTGTCGCTTCTTACTAATAATGCCGTTTACGGCAGGTAGAAATCAAGTTTACTTTGAAAAAAGTATGTGTGAAAATCGTATTCATCCTCGGAGATGTAGTGGGTACAGGAAATGAAGCAGTGATCTCTGTAAGTAAAAAAAAAAATAAAAAAAATAAAAAGAAAAAGAGAAG
>CAJDYZ010011072.1:22676-49371 GCA_903986555.1 Heterotrigona itama | reverse complement strand
AAAATTGCATGTGCTGAAGTCGACGTGAATTCGCTTGTTAAATCATTAGCGATGGGTTAAGTATTTAAACAATCGCTATAGCCCGACGTTTTACATTCATTAAACCTGAGAGACAAGACGAGATCTACGTTTTCTTTTCTTTTTTTTTTTTAGAACGTCTTTGTTGAAATTGTAATCCCTTTAATGCTACACACATTTGCGAAATGATGAAGTAGATTCAGTCAATTAAAGAAGATTATTGCTTCATCGTCTTTGCTTCTTTTTTGTCGTCTTACATAGAACTGCTTAATAAGCGAGACGATTGAATTATTAAGCGAGCTGTTATAAACGCGGTTATAAAAGAATAATTGCTCACATTAGAACGATTTTCATTTTAGAGTCAGATATACCCGTTCGTGTGGACGATTCCTTCGGTGCTTTCGGTGGAAAGCAGATAAAGTTAACAGTGTGATGTGTAAACTACTTTCTATAAGAGACTTTTTCTTTCGAGCATACAATATCTTTTTCACATATTCTTTTTTTTTCTATTATGATATAAATACATTGTGTGACTATTAAATGTTTCTTTTGAAGTTTGATATCTGCTGAATGAGTGATCACGAAACAAATCCGAGCTAGTCGTGATTACTAATCAATCACTGATGAATACTACATAAACGTTCTGTGAATTAGCTATATATTGATAAAAGTTTAAATTTTTCTAGCAGAATGTGATATTTGGCATGGAATAGAATTTCTTAGTTTCCTCAAGCATCAATCTCTTATGGACACGTTTTAGTTATTTATTTACTTATTTTGTCTCATGTTTTATATATTTTCTTCCAGGCTAGAGGATTATTCAGCGTGTGGAGTGTCAATTATAATTTGGCTATCGAATGCATACCACCGATCATAACACTCTTCCTTTCCATGGCGACGTATTGCAACATATTTTTTAATACAGAGAAGGTATTTTTTTTTTTTATTTTACATAGTCCACAAATATTAAGAATTAAGTATTAATTAATTTAACCCTTAGTTTTAATTTTAGTTGACAGAAATAAAATTTGATGGATATCGTAGAATGAGATAGTTGAAATGATTAGCTCCTTTTAAAGAAAGGCATCGGTATTGCTTGGATTAAATAAATTCAAAGATTTTAGTTTAAATAAAATGATAGAAAATGGAAACATTGTCATCGGGTCACATTTTCAGTCTTTGGATTTAAGATAGATGCCCCTTTTTTAAAAGGAAATGATAATTTTTTGTTAAGTGTTTTCAACTTTAAATATACGTACATTTATGGTTCAGGTATATATCATATTCATACTGACATCATTATATTGTTTGTACTAGATCTTTTGTATTTGTATTTATATCTTCCAAACGCGTGATTATCCAAGACTAAGATTTTATCTCATCTCATGATACTCACGAAATTGTCTTTTGACACCTCATCGATATTAATTAAAAGAAATAATTTTCCCAAGATGAAAGGAACTCGTTCTTCGTTGTAATTAAATTTTACATACAACGATGAAAGCATAAAAAAGTTTTCGAGAAGACATTGGCAAAGCAGTTCCTTTATTCTAAAAAACTTTTCTCTTCTTATTTTTATTAAACGAATTTCTTCCTTTCTTCTTATTTCAGATTAAGAATGTACTACTATCTATTAAAAATGACCATAACTATTACATGAACCGTCCAGAAAATATGATTCTCCAATATTACGCTGTGCAAGGGAGTAGAATTGGATTTTATTACGTTTGTAAGTGTAGATCTGAAAATGAAAAGAAATGCTTATCATCAATCGTGAAGAATGTTTCTATTCTAGCCTACGTTTACACGACATATGTAATGTACGTACTGTTACCAACGGTGTCATTGGTAATTGACGAAATTGTATCCTCGAATCATTCTGAGGATAAAAGCTTTCCAGTCGTTCTCGATTACGGTGTGGACATGCAACAATACTTTTATCATCTGTTCATACCTGTATACATATCAATATTCATGGTTGCCAATGTGGTTGCTTCTTGCGATACCACATACATGCTATATGTTCAACACATCTATGCTTTGTTTGCGATTGTGAGGTACAGCTCGTCTCTACTAAACAAAAAATTCATTTGATCTCGAAAGAATATTTTTCCAGTTATAAACTAAAGACTATACACATTTTGGATACGAATAGCAGTATAATGAACTTAAAGAATAATCGTTTGTTCGAAAAGCACAATAATATCGAATTATTATCGATAGAAGAAAAGAAAATCTTTAGTGAATTTGTGCTTTGCATAAAAGCACATCAGAATGCAATAAAGTTGGTGGTCTTGTTGTTAGTGTACAGTTACATTGTTTATTTTCTTCGCATGAAAAATTAATCAATTTTATTTTTCGCAGGTACTCAAATCTCGTTGAATCATTGTTCACTAAATCCATATTGGCTCAATTGTTTTGTAATGTTATCTGCCTTAGCATTGGTGGAGTTGAAGTGAGTATATTGTATTATACTTTATTATTTATTTATTATTATATTATACCTTATTATTTTTAGACTGTCCTGAATTTAAATAATGCGGGCGATGTGATGCGATTTGGATCACTTGCATTGGCACAAGCTATACACATATTTGTTCTTTGCCTTCCTGGACAAAGACTACTGAATCACAGTGAAGAAGTATATGCTGCTGCGTAAGAGAATGTTTTATACTTCTTTAATGTTCTCCTAGTTTTACATTCCACGCAATAATTGTCAACAAATTTATTTAGATGCGAGGTAATGTGGTGTATATTGCCCAAAAAATGTCATAATTTATATAAATTTTTACTCGCAAGAACTATGGTATTCAACAAAATAACAGCTTTCAAACTAACCATCATGTCGATGGAAACCTTTCTGGCGGTAAAAACTTCTTTTAACTTATTTTAACATACATTTACATCTTGTGACAAAGAGATAGCACACTAAAAATTACGTAATGCGTTTATAAACATGCCTAAGTAACGTAAGTTAAATTTTTTATAATACATTTCGTGTTATTAATAAAAATAGAATTGAAAATAACATTTAGCGAGTTAAAATGATAGCACATTTCGTGGAAAACGATAGATAGAAACAAAAGAAACAATTTGATAATTTTTTGATACTTAGTATAATCTTTGCATTCAGTGACGGCAGCCATTCTTAGACTGCTCTTAGGCAGCCATTCTTAAGGCCAATATTTACTTAGTTTTCGAATGATTTTTTGTCTTAGTTCTTCCCGTTCTTTCAAAATACATTTTTTTTAAATTCATTAATATTTACGAATTGTCTTTCATTTTGGTATACAATCTTCGCCAAATTCTTCCAACAATTTCTCGTAGACAAGCTAGAATTTTACGCTACATGTATTACAGCACGTTTATCCGGAACTGTTGGACACTGCGGTTGTTCACAACTTTTTTTTTCTTCATGATCATCACTCTACATCTATTAACTACTTTGACTATTTTTGTTTTTGGAATAATGTTCTTCATTTAATTTCAACATCGTGCGTATTTCAGCTGGATTTAACTTTTTTCCGCGTTTCATTTTTACATATTTATTTATTTATTACGTTAATAATAAATTTATACTTTAGTTAATACACAATTAACCGACTGTGTTTCACACTTTCGACTGAGCTTTTGTACGATTGAGGATCGTAAATATTCGATTTGCGCTATCTTTTTGTCCGCCTCGTGCTGCGCAAAATTTATATGGGGTGACCACTGAAAGACTGAATGATTTTCAACAAAAATAACTTTAACAAACACGTTTTTTGTTTAATTTTTAATTATTTTATTTATAATTATAATTAATGGATTTTTTTCAGTATTATCTGTGAAAAACTAAAAAAAAAAAGAAAATAAAAAAGATTGAAAAAGCACAAGTTGTGACTTTTTCAAACCTTTCAGTTTTTCAGTCGCCACCCTATACTTTCGTTTGTGTCTCTGCGAAATTGCGTCTCGGTAATAACATTCAGCATTCTACGCCTAAAAAAATACTGATGTAATAATCTACACATACTCTACTTTACGATACATGATAAAAAAAGTACAGAGTATGCTATAGTTTGCCCCGGAATGTAATTTGCGGGTGACTTTTTGCACCTATAAAGAAATTTAACAATCAAATTAATTAATTAATAGTAATCAAAATAATCCGTAGCCCGCGATTAACGTGTAGACTTTTAAAAACGGAAAATTCTGTTCTTTCTGGCAAATAACAATTGAACCGAAAAGAATGGAATTCTTTGTGATCTAAGTTAAGTGTTGAACAATCGCAGAGTTGTGCGTAATTTTATGTTCATATTTTCAGATCATTCAAACTGCAATGAGTTACTTCACTGTATTATTATCAACTACATGAAGTGAATACTGAATGTATTTCAATTCTTGTAATTTTATTTATATTATATACTATCAGGCCATGTAATGAAATAATGATTTTCATTGTTGATACTGTAGTACTCAAACAAAAAGAAATACACTTAAAGGTGGATAAATATATTTATATCAATGTAATAATAGATTTAACATTTACACATAGCCTGAAGTTAGCATCCAGTACCAAAGCTAAACACTCCACAAATGACGTAAACTTTTCCTCCACTCTCAGTATGAGAGATTTCAGTCGATCCTTGATTTTCCATCATCCCCCAACATTTCTTACACGCCCGTTCTAAAAATCTGTACAAAGAAAAAAAGTAAGTATCTTCAATAGGTTACCAATGGCACAGCATATAAGAAGCGAGTATTTACCATATTCATCTTCCTCTTCCTGGATCCGTCTTCAGTTCTTGAGGTAGTTGACATACATAATATTTAATCTATAACTCTGTAACAAGACGTTTCCTAACAAACTTTGTGTAATACTTTGTATTTTTTCTTCTTTTTACGTGTAGATCCGCGGTTTGGGATCTTGTACTTTAAGTTTGGGACACTCCGTATATAATACAATTAACGTAACGGCAATTTTGAATGAATCGAGGATCGTCAATATTTCATTGCATTATACAAAGTCGTTCTGTCGTGAATGACAGACGTTTGAATCTCATTTCAAAGTGACTAGTAAATATTTTCCGATATTGTACAAAATTCAGTGTTGAAAGATTTAGTATTTGCCAAAAAGTTCAAGATTTGAAACAAATAAAAATTTTTGAAGTGTTGGACCATGTCTGAAGTGATTTGATGCATTCGACGCGATTCAAGGCGCACTTCAGAGCGCATTAAACAGTACATGTTGCACACGTTTAATCTAAAAGAATAACAACCTCCAAAAGATCATTGCTTTTGAAACACGTAAAAAAATAATCGATTTTCCTTAAATGTATTTTCTTTAGGTGTATCATTCTTCCAACAAATAGGTGATTCGATTTTTATTTACTTACTGAATTTTCTTATCTTCTGACGACCTTCGAAGATGAAAAGATGCACGTTCTTCATGAACAATTTCCTATACTTACTGCTTGGTAAACAATACTTAGAGGTAAACAATTTTACAAAAAAACTATAATTGATTAATGTGATAAGTTGATATGTATATGAATAATATGTAATAATTTTACACCACCATCAATTGATTGAATTTGAGATAAAAAAATTAAATTAATTAAGAATTAATGACCGTCTTACTCGGAGTTGGAATTGTATAACAAAGAAAATTTGCTTGAAATTTGATAAATTACATTTCATCGTCTTCGTACGTTTGTTAATGAAAATATCGTTTTATAAGTAACACTGTTGCAAAATCACTTTTATTTTATCAATTACTTATAGTATCTATTCAAATAATTTCTTTTCGAAAAATCGATTATTAACTTACATCCTTCATTTGTAAACAAAATAATCATGCACAGGCACAACGAAATTGCAACACCCTTAATTTTTCTCGATGTACAAATATATTTATTAATTTATTTATTTTTACTCGTAATATTTCATTTTATTATCGACAATCATGTACGATTCCCTCATTTTGCATAAAAATAATAAAAATCTATTTATATATATTGTACTTACATTGGAGTTGCAAAATAATCTAGTTGTTTATGAAATGGATCTATCATTCGGAGGAAATTTCTACAAACAGATAAGATAACAATAAATTTCTAAAATTAATCAGCCAGTAAATTTACGGTTCACATTGTTGATTTTGATAAATATTTTAATTTTACGATGACCCATTATTGCCACCCACTATGATTATCTTTATCATCTTGTATATTATTTTTGTCACATAATGTGCTATCTTGTTTATAGTCCCAAGGTGAAGAATTACATTTGCTGGCAAGTTATAATGAACGTAATGGTGAATATGATCTAAATAATGACTGTCATAATGCACCGTGTAAATTCTCATTTAGGGAGATTTACAGGGAAATGTACGTTTGGCACGGAATACATTGGATTTCTTGAATCATCAACAATATTGCAGCACAATCGTTTGTAATTATTACCACTGCACTTGAACGTGCGTATTATTACCACTAAACATTTCTTCTTCTGTGAATTTCATGCTATTATTCTTTTCTTAAAATTCAACTTTCATTTAGTAGCATCAATCTACTCATGCACAGTTGTAAAAAGATACTCAATTTTTTTTAGAATTATTACCTCGCCTATGAGAAGAGAGAGGATGAGGAAGGATACGACAACTTGACTCAACAGTTTCGGTAAAGTCCGTTGAAATGGCCATAGTCCAATAAAAGATAAAAGACGCTTGTTCAATAGGAAGACAGGTTGCTCGAAGAAATCCATACCTGTCATTGCGTTTCTGTCGGTGCACCGACTCGTAATGACAAAGAGACCAAGACAAGTCAATAAAAATTGCATGTGCTGAAGTCGACGTGAATTCGCTTGTTAAATCATTAGCGAATGGGTTAAGTATTTAAACAGTCGCTATAGCCCGACGTTTTACATTCATTAAACCTCTGAGACGAGACGAGATCTTTACGTTTTCTCTTTTTTTTTTTTTAGAACGTCTTTGTTGAAATTCTAATCCCTTTAATGCCACACACATCTGCGAAATGATAAAGTGGATTCAGTTAATTAAAGAAGATTACATAGCTTCATTGCCTTTGCTTCTTTTTTGTCGTCTTACACAGAACGTTTAATAAGCGAAACGATTGAATTGTTAAGCGAGCCATTAAACGCGGTTATAAAAGAATAATTGCTCACATTAAAACGATTTCCATTTTAGAGTCAGATATACCCGTTCGTGTGGACGATTCCTTCGGGTGCTTTTGGTGGAAAACAGATAAAGTTAACAGTGTGATGTGTAAACTCTATAAGAGACTTTTTTTTTTGAAGCATACAGTATCTCACATATTCTTTCTTTTTCTATTATGATATAAATACATTGTATAACTGTTAAATGTTCCAATATAGTACTTAGTCAATGAGCGAAACAAATCTTATCTAGTTATAATCAATAATCAATCATCGTACATAATTGTTTTGTGAATTAGTTATATATTAATGAAAGTTTAAATTTTTCTAGCAATATGTGATATTTGACATGGAATAGAATTTCTCAGTTTCCTCAAGCATCAATCTCTTATGGATACATCTTATTTATTTATTTATATATTTTGCCTTATATTTATATTTTATATATTTTCTTCCAGACAAGAGGATTTTCCAATACATGGAAGGTTAGCTATAATTCGGCCATCGAATGCATACCACCGATCGTAACTATCTATCTCTCCATAGCGACGTATTGTAACATATTTTTTAATGCAGGGAAGGTATTTTTTTTATCTTACATAGTCCACAGATATTAAGAATTGAGTATTAATTAATTTAACCCTGGTTTTAATTTTAGTTGATAGAAATAAAATTTGATGAGTATCGTAGAATGAAATAGTCGGAATAATCAGCTCCTTTTAAAGAGAGGCATCGGTTTTGTTTTGGATTAAATGAATCTTTAAAGAAGTGTTAAATAAAATAATAGAAAGCCAATTGTCATCAGGTGCAACACATTTTCAGTAGATTTGAGATAGATGCCCCTCTTTTAATTAAAGATCTTATATATTTGTATTTATATATTTCGAACTCAAGGCTATACACGAAATAGGCTTTTGCTCATCGATATCATTTAGAAGAATATCTGAAATAATTTTTTCAAGCTGAAAGAAACTCGTCCTTCGTTGTAATTAAATTTTACATACGATGAAAGCATAAAAAAATTTTCGAGAAGACATTGGCAAAGCAATTCCTTTATTCTAAAATAAACTTTTCTCTTCTTATTTTTGTTAAACGAATTTCTTCCTTTCTTCTTATTTCAGATTAAGGATGTACTACTATCTATTAAAAATGACCATAACTACTACATGAACCGTCCAGAAAATACGATTCTCCAATATTACGCTGTGCAAGGGAGTAAAATTGGATTTTATTATGTTTGTAAGTGTACCAGATTTGAAAATGAAAAGAAACACTTGTCATCAATCTTCAAGAGTGTTTGTATTTTAGCTTACGTTTATACAACATTATTCGCGTACATACTGTTGCCAACGGTAACATTGGTAATTGTATCTTCGAATCATTCTGAGTTTAAAACCTTCCCAGTCGTTGTCGATTTCGGTGTAGACCTGCAACAATATTATTATCATTTGTTCATACCTGCTTACATGTCAATGTTCATGGTTGTCAATGTAATTGCTTCTTGCGATGCCACATACATGGTGTATGTACAACATGTCTATGGTTTATTAGCGATTGTGAGGTACGGTTCTCTACTAAATAAAAAATTCCAAAGCATTTGATCTCAAAAAATTTTTTTTTCAGTTACAAACTAAGAACTTTGCTCATTTTGGATACAAATAATGTGATAGACTCAAAGAATAACTGTTCGGTCAAAAGGTACAACGACATTGAATTATCATTGGTACACGAAGAGATAATTTTCAGGAAACTAGTGCTTTGCATAAAAGAACATCAAAATGCAATAAAGTTGGTGCTGTTGTTGTTAATGTACAGTTACATTGTTTTTTTTCTTCGCATTAAAAATTAATCAACTTCATTTTGTCGCAGATACGCAAATCTCGTTGAATCATTATTTACTAAATCTATATTGGTTCAATTGTTTTGTAACATTATCAGTCTTACTATTGGTGGAGTTGAAGTAAGTACTGTATTTGATATTATACTTTATTATTTATTATTATGTGTTATACCTTTATTATTATTATACTATACTTTATTGTTTTTAGACTGTTATGAATTTGGGTATCAATACAAGCAACATGACGCGATTTGGAGCACTTACATTGGCACAGGCTATACGCATATTTATTCTTTGCCTTCCTGGACAAAGACTACTGAATCACAGTGAAGAAGTATATACCGCGGCGTAAGAGAATGTTTTATATTTTCTTAATGCTCTCCAAGTTTTACACTCCAAACAATAATTGTCGACTAATCCATTTAGCTGCGAGGTAATGTGGTGTATATTGCCCAAAAAATGTCTTAATTTATATAACATCGTACTCGCAAGGAGTATGGTATTGAATAAAATAACAGCTTTCAAAGTAGCTATCATGTCAATGGAAACATTTCAAGCGGTAAGAATTCTTTATTTCAATTTAATTTAACACACGTACTTCGAGTCAAGGAGATAGCATACTTTAAAAATTATTAAATTCCTTTTTATCAAACAAATGATATAAAATCTTTTTTATATTTCTTCCGTAATGCTATCATCAACATGTATAAGTAACATAAATTAATCTTTTTACAATATATTTCAAGTTATTAAAAAAAAATGAAAATATGGTTAAACATTTAGTGGATTAAATTGAGAGCACATTTCGTGAAAAACAGTGGACAAAGAAGTGGAGAAACAACAAAGAAACGAGTTTGCTAATTGATTGGTGTAATCTTTGCATATAATAGTGGCAGCCATTCTATAATAGTGACAGGCAAATTTATGTAATTTTTTAATGATTTTTTGCCTTAGTTCTTTCCAAATACATTTTTTTAAATTCATTAACACTTACGAATCACAACTTTTTCTTTTTCTATAATCATCGGGATCTTTTAGTAAAATCAGTATCATTCTACAATATCTATTAACTATTTTGGCTATTTTTGTCTGGAATAATGTTTTCTTTATTTAATTTCAACATCCTATGTATTTCAGCTGGATTCAACTTTTTTCCGCCACCCATTTTTACAAATTTATGTATTTATTACGTTAATACACACCTAACCGACTGTATTCGTTTCAGACGAATGTTATGCTTTCGATAGTTTTGTACGCTTGTAGAGCGTAAATATACGACTTGCCCTCTCTTTTTGTCCTCGCGAACGTACAAAATTTACATTTTTGTTTGCATCTCTTTAGAAAATTGCGTCTCGGTAATGACATTTAACACATCCAAGGTTGAGAAATAACTGATGTAATAATCTACGCATTCTGTCTACTTTATGATAGACAATATTAGAAAATATGACAAAATAGAGTATGCTATCTTTTTATAACCTGAAGGCCGATTATGTGCACACTGCTACGAAATGCGGACGACTTTTTGTACTTATAACGAAATGGAATAGTCAAATTAGTTAATAGTAACTAAAATAATCCGTGATCCGCGATTAACGCATAGACTTTTAGGAAAAAGTAAAATTCCGTTGTTTGCGATAAATAAATAACCGAAAAAAATAGAATTTTTTGTGATCCAGTTGAGCGTTAAATAATCATAGGATCAGGCATAATTTTATATTATTTATATTTTCAGATTATTCAAACCGCTATGAGTTACTTCACTGTATTATTATCAACTACATGAATTGAAAATTGAACGTATCTTAATTCTAATATATTTAGTTACATTAGATATTGTAATGAAATAATGACTTTTACTGTATTATACTATAGTACTCAGGTAAAAAGAAATATACTTAGAGATGGATAAATATATTTATATCAATGCGTAATATTTAACATTTACACATAGTATTATGTCACATGTTATACAATATTATGTTGCTGCACAAATAACCTTTACTTTACGTCCCAAAATATATATTGCATATAAAATCTTTCTTTTTTAATCGTAATTTGCAACTTACATTACAAAAGATCAGTGCAACAATGATCTGTTGATAACTTAAAGTACATTTTACATAATAGAATGATTACCAGGAAATGATATTCATGCTCGTAGAGAAACAAACTGATGAAAAACATCTAAAATATGAGGATCCAAGTCTGGTGTAAAGAGTAAAGTTTCTAATGTCGACGAATACTTTTGAACTTGTTCGTGATGCTGCAAACAGAATAATCAACAATCAACGTCATGTACGAGGAGACAGAACATTTTGTTCTTATCATTTGATAAAAAACTTACAGTCAGAAACACTTGTTGTAGTCTACCTATAGTCCATTTGTACCAGTGAGTATTATAATCTATACCGTCAGTATCGCAGCGACCTAAATGCTCCGATAGAATCATTATAAAACGCTGGAAAAAAAATAGTAAACTTAATATTTTTATTTATTCTTATAAATATTCCTACAATACGAAGCCTTTATATGTACCTGAAAAATAATAAGAAACAAATTTTTCTGATCTGCTTGGGCTGTTTCCAGCTTTTCTTCCATTCTTTCTACAACGTCCTCCGATGGTTTTTCTCTATTTTTATCTTTGTTATTGTCCTCGTCTTCCGACGATGAACCTGATCTACTCTCAGCCCTTCTCAACTTCTCACGAGCATCCGCTAATTCCGTGCTTAACTTTATCACATGTTTATTTTTCTTCCGGATTGTTAAGTGAAGAATTTCCCAGATATATAACCTAAAAAAATAGATATAATAGATATCAGAAAGAAAATAGATATCACTGTGATATTTGAAACGTTGTACGTACTTAGTGAACTCAGACACCATCTCTTTGGAAAATATCCAATTTGCGATGGCACTACATTCGATAATTCCAGTTTTCAAGAATTTATCAGTCAAAACAACCATCATTTGGTAATGATTCTTCCATAATGCGTACATGTTCCTCAAAATGCATATTTGAGCTTCTTCAGTTTCGGCAAGAATCTGAAAAATACAAATTTATTTATGTACTGTAAGTACGTTTATTAGATTGTAAATAATGTCTGCTCGCCATCTTACTTGGAAAACATAATGAAATTTTCCTATCGCCGCGAAACTGTGACTAAAACTTTTTGAACCTAAATTCAACAATGTCTGTACAAAAACGTCAATTTTCAGGGGATTGAAATTGTTCGTTTCTTCATTTTCTCTAGGGCCCGGTAATGTATTTAATACGTTGAGGACCTCTTCCGGTGTACATTTACGTCTTATCGAGACAACCAATTCATGAGCTGCTGCCGTACCCGGTAAAGAACCTAGAGCAATTTTCTTTAAATATAATTTACTTAATATTTATAAATTAGACAGTAAGTTCTATACTTACTGGCGCCCTCGGAAGTATACTTATAAATAGGTTCTGGAGGCGCTGGAATTAAGTCAGCATACGATTCTGGCATCATATCTCGTATTCTTTGGTAATATGATAATCTAAGTATAAATTATAAAGAAACTTCAATTTTTACGAACCTTACTCTTACACTATTAAATTTTAATTAATTTAATGTATATACCGTAAAGCTTTTAAAAGTACTTCTCGAATAAACTTTGGCCTGGGATGTTCTGGATCGCGTTGTAAACAAGAATCCCAGTCCTCCCAGGACCAACGAAACTGAAAATTGCTCAAATGATACGCGAACCACCATACAAAACGGTCAAAAGCGGTGGCGGCCATACTGTCTATGCGACGAAACAAAATTTCTGTTGCTTGAGCCAAAACCTATATTAACATAAAACAAATGATAGATATTTGTACTTGTGTCCATAACATATAATGATGCATTATGATTTTACCTGTGGCATTGTCGAAGGCTGCAATTTACAAAGCTCAATCAAAATTGATCCATAACATATCTCTAAGTGTTTTGGCGCAGGTAGTCTAAATAGTTCACCAAATATTACTTCAACAATACAATAGTCTAACGGTATTTTTGCTTTGTACGGAAAGTTTAATAGCTGGGCTGCACTGAAATTTATTTATGTAAATTTTAGTTATAGAATTAAAATATTACGGGGATAATAAATAGAAGAAGAAAATACATACCAATCTTTTCTTTCGAAGAAGTAATTATTGATAATTTGTCTTAAATGTTCCTCTATGAGAAAACGTTCTATGGCATGGCTTCCAGGTAATAACGGCCCTTCGGCTGGACAATCTGTGTAATCGAACATACGAAAAACTACCGTAGGTAATGGATAGGAATAAGATTCGTGATGAGGTGGTGGCATTATGGTAGGTAAATTATGTTGCAACGCTTCGCACAATATTGAATCAAATGCAAGATATGGTCTAGGAATATGCTTCTCCGCCCAGTTGTCTTGTCTGAGTTTCCTCACTTGAGCCCACAAACAATCTAAATACTCTTCCTGAGGATGAGGTGTATCGCTCGACCATACTCTCAATGCTGCTTGATGTTTTTTGCTCCTTTTGTTCAAAAATATCTCTATTGTCACCATTAAATGATCTAATTCTTGTTCTTTCTTTTCATATAATTCTCTCCCTACCCACGGTAACGTTGATAACACAGCGTACACATACCTACAACGAATAATGATAAAACAAGGGTATTTCTTATACACGAGAAACAATTCTCTTACGTACCAGTCTCGTCTTACTTGAGGCACTCCGTCTTCATTGGCAGCGTCCAACATATTGTCAAACAGTTGCATCAAAGATCCACAAGACAAAACGTGACAGTTTACTAAGTCAGCGAGAAATCTCAAGGAGTATCTAGCTACATCCCATTTACAGGACTTCAACGCATCTTTAAAATTCTTCACCATGTAGTCAACAAATTCACCGCCAAAATTAAAGTTCTTCGCGTTCAACAGTCCAACAAGCGTGGTGTAGATCGTACATTTCTCTGGCATTCTAATTGCACATTCCGTCAGGATCCTAAGTATTTTGCTGCGAAATAAACCGAGGTCAGCTTCCAATACCGAGGCTAAACCCTCGAGATTACTCTCCAGAGATGACGTGGACTTCTCTCCTACTCGCAATATGAGAGATTCTAGTCGATCCTCGATCTCCTGATTCTCCGACACCCTTCGACGTTTCTTATACGCCCGTTCTAAAAATTTATACAGAGAAAAAACGGTAAGTCACTGCAATAGATCACCAATATTTCATTTTTAAATCAATGCAAATCACAGCATAAACGAGCATTTACCATATCCATCTTCCTCCTCGTGAACCCTTCTACGACTCATTTCTTGAGGAAATTAAATATACCGTGTCGATCGGTATTATGATTATAATATGATTTATTTCAGCACGATTCAGTACTTTATACGATTTATGCTTCAACTATAAAGCATCATTGGACAAATATAACCTCTTCGATCTTTCACAAACAGGCTGTAGGGAAAAGCGAAGCGTCGTGGATGCACCATTGAATACAAAATATATAAGAATTGCCGCGATCTTTCTACCGCCAAAGTCAAACATCCATCTGGTGGACAAAACTTGAAGCCTTCGTCAGAAATACGGAATCCATTTTACGACTCTGTCAAATCGTTGATCCATGACAGATGATAGTGACTCGCAAATAGTCTTTGCATTTATCTTAACCTAACCTGCAATTATTACAACCGAAAGGTGTATTGAGTTTTGTATTTTGCAGTTATTCTGAGTGATAACCGAGAGAAAATGCCTGAAAGCGTGAAAGTGGAGACGAAAACAAGCAAAGAAGCTAGGACCGGCAAAGAAGAAGATAAAAATGAACTGGTTAGCATTTCATTTCTTCTCGTAGGATTAACATCAAAATACGATTTTTAAGAATAGCAATAGTACAAAAAGCGAAGAAGAATGCATCTGTTATGACTCTGCTATAGTTTAATTAAAATATTCATTTTAAAAAAAGGAAACGATATGAATTTGATGTTAATCATAACATTTATTTGTTTTGATATTTTTTAGTCTGAAGAGGATAAGCTTCTGCAAGAGGAGTTAACTCACCTCGTTGAACGTTTGCAAGATCCCAACACAAATTTGCATTATCCAGCTTTGGAATCTCTGCGCAATCATATTCGTGCATCCACGACGTCAATGACCAGTGTTCCAAAACCTCTTAAATTCATGAGACCTCATTATGACACTATGAAATCTATTTATGAAAAGATAACAGACGTCAAGTCCAAGGAATTGTGTTCTGACGTCATCTCTGTTCTTGCTATGACAATGGGCGAAGGTAGAGAATGCCTCAAATATAGACTCACTGGATCTGCTTTAGCCATCGGAGAATGGGGACATGAATATGTTAGACATCTATCGGGGGAGTTAGCTGGTGAATGGGACGAGGTAACGGATGATGCAGAAGCTACTAGTAAAAAACTAATAGCCCTGGTACATGAAATTGTACCATACAACATGGCCCACAATGCGGAAACAGAAGCTTGTGATTTGCTTATGGAAATTGAGAGGTTAGATCTGCTGGAACAATACGTGGATGAAAGTGCATATCAACGAGTTTGCTTGTACCTGACAAGCTGTGTGCCGTATGTAGCAGATCCAGAAAATAATACCCTACTTCATTCCTCTGCCAAATTATATAGGAAATTTGGTCAGTATCCTCAAGCTGTTAGGCTGGCGATGCAGTTAAACGACTTACCACTTATCGAAGATATGTTTACAAATTGTACTGACCTGTAAGTTAAATTGCCACTGAAATTATTTAACATTGTTTAACAAAAAAATTTTAATGTTCATATATGTTATCTTCTTTCTCAGCTCAGTGCAAAAGCAACTAGCATTCATGCTAGGTAGGCAACAGATTTTCCTGGAACTTCCAGAATCTACTCCAGAATATGACGACTTGGTGGAGATCATGTCTAATTCTTTGTTGAATTATCATTTCCTCAATCTCGCCCGTGAATTGGACATAATGGAGCCAAAGACACCAGAGGATGTGTACAAGTCGCATTTGGAGAATTCCAGATCTCCGTTTGGCGGTGGCCAAGTGGATTCGGCGAGGCAAAATCTCGCTGCGAGTTTCGTCAATGGTTTCGTAAACGCGGCTTTCGGCCAGGATAAACTGTTGGTCGAGGATGGGAACAAATGGTTGTACAAGAACAAAGAACACGGAATGCTCAGTGCCACGGCGTCTCTTGGTCTGATACTGTTATGGGACGTTGACGGCGGCTTGACACCAATAGACAAGTATCTCTACTCCTCCGAAGACTACATCAAATCTGGCGCGCTGTTAGCTTGCGGTCTGGTCAATTGTCGCGTGAGGATCGAGTGCGACCCTGCGTTGGCGCTTCTGTCCGACTACGTGTTACACAGCAGCAACACGATGCGCATCGGCGCGATCGTTGGCCTTGGATTGGCGTACGCCGGCTCGAATCGTGAGGCTGTCTATGGTCTTTTAATCCCCGTACTTAGCGACCCGAAATCCAGTTGGGAGGTGATAGGCGTGGCGGGCCTCGCTCTGGGAATGGTCGCAGTAGGTTCTTGCAATGCTTATGTTACAACGACGATAATGCACGCCCTGATGGAGAAGTCCGAGGCAGATCTAAAAGACACCTACGCGCGATTTCTACCTCTAGGTCTCGGATTGTGCTTCTTAGGGAAGCAAGAAGCGGCAGAGGCTATAATAGCAGCCCTGGAGATAGTACCGGAGCCCTTCAAGTCAATGTCCACGACGTTGGTCGAAGTGTGCGCGTACGCCGGTACCGGAAACGTTCTGAAGATCCAACATCTGTTGCACATTTGCTCCGAACACTATGAACCATCCAACGAGAAGGAGGACAAGAGCGACCGCAAAGACAAAGACAAGAAGGAAGAAAAGAAGGAGGATAAAGCGAAGGACCTCAGCTCGAGGCAGGCAATCGCGGTACTCGGCATTGCATTGAT
The DNA here is from genome assembly GCA_903986555.1 of Heterotrigona itama. Classification (NCBI taxonomy): domain Eukaryota; kingdom Metazoa; phylum Arthropoda; class Insecta; order Hymenoptera; family Apidae; genus Heterotrigona; species Heterotrigona itama. The sequence goes on along the minus strand of CAJDYZ010011072.1, from coordinate 32,407 downwards.
CGCTATGGGAGAAGAAATTGGTGCCGAGATGGCGTACAGAACGTTTGGCCATTTGTTGCGCTATTGCGAGCCTGTTATCAGACGATCCGTTCCCCTCGCGCTTGGCCTCATATCGGTCTCCAATCCGAAACTGAATATACTCGACACGTTGTCCAAATTCTCTCACGACAGCGACCCGGAAGTAGCGCACAATGCAATTTTCGCGATGGGTTTGGTCGGAGCCGGGACCAACAACGCAAGACTGGCTGCCATGCTAAGACAGCTTGCACAGTTTCACGCGAAAGATCCAAACAATTTGTTCATGGTTCGCATTGCACAGGGTTTGACGCATCTTGGTAAAGGGACGTTGACACTGTCTCCGTACCACAGTGACAGACAGGTGTTGAGCCCAGTGGCGCTTGCTGGACTTCTAGCCACGCTGATTGGTTTCCTTGACGTGAAGAACAGTAAGTATTTGAACACTTTCTTCAACACTGTGATTTTTTCTTAAGACGTGTCAAACTAACTGCAACTGTTTGCTTTCAGTTATTCTGGGTCGTTCTCATTATTTATTGTACACGCTAGCTGTTGCAATGCAACCAAGGATGTTAGTGACGTTTGATGAGAAATTAAATCCCTTGGCTGTACCAGTGAGGGTGGGCCTTGCTGTGGACGTCGTAGGCCAAGCGGGAAAGCCAAAAACCATCACTGGTTTTCAGACTCATACAACTCCCGTTTTATTAGCATACGGTGAAAGAGCAGAACTGGCAACCGAGGAGTATATACCTTTGACACCGATCATGGAAGGTTTTGTAATTCTAAGGAAAAACCCAGACTTTATACCTTAACTGTAAAACAGTTGTACAATTACGTGAGAAACATATTTTATATAAGTTCTAGTATAAAATACAATGGAAACTGTTATTACGTGTATGCAAATGATCTTTTTTTTTTGACGTGTAATACATACATAATTTAAACGATAGATCGAAAGTAATGGAAATTCGTGAGAACTCGTGAATTTATTTTTTACGAGTTATCGAAACGTGTGAAACAACAATGAATAAACAAGCAATTTTGATAATTTTTGTATTTTCACCTGTCAATAATAAAATTACAGTTTTTTTTTTTTAACAATAATTATATACTTTAATAATTAAAATACTGATCAACGTGTAAAGTATTCAAAAACTAATACGTTTTACATCTACAAGTTATAAAAATAGTGAAACCTTTGTTTACAATAAATTGTATCTGTGTATTGGCAAGATAAAATGATAGTTAGTACGCGTGTGTACGTATAAAATGTAAATATCTAAGAGATTAGCCATTTGCTATAAAAGTTCGTGTTATTAATGCGTAAAAAGTGGCGCCGCCGTATACTTTTTCGAAAAGTACTATGTATAAAAATGTATATATATTTTATGATTACGCGAATTTATATATCCGTCAATAAATTCTATCAAAAATCTTAAACTATGTAGCTTATAGTAATATTACACGGTACTTAGGTAGCTAATTTGTGATGTTTTTTAAAAAGTGTATACAATGAAAAACAAACTGTGGAACAAGATATCTTGCTATTACATTGAGATATATGTGTATCTATCAGTATCAAACAGTCATACACAAGACACCTGAATTACACAGTTCGTTCCTAATTTATATAAAAAAATATATGATTATTTTAAGTAATATTCGAACACATTCACATTTGTTGCATTATATCTAATTGTATATGAAGTATAAAAAAAAAAAAACAGTATCAAAATATCAGTTGTAACAATCACTAGCTGTATTTGATTTCATTGTCGGATTAAGTATGATTCATCTTAATGAAAGATTTATTATTCTTAAATTAACTAGCTTAAAATAATTCTAATGGACACGTATGACACGTACATAACTTGTGTATAATCTTAATATTTATAAAAAGATTTGTAAAAAGTCGTAAATTTCTCTAAAATTAAAATGCGCTTCGTTACATTATATTTCGTAACGATAGAGCGAAAATTTTTATTGCTTTCAAAGAACATCTGGGTAGAAATTTTCTGACAGCCGTTTTTGTTACAAACGTTAACAAAAATTTGCTTCCATATTACAGTGAACCGTGACTGGCGCTAAAACGTGATAAGGAGAGCCTAAGTTCGTTGTTGGTGACGGAAGACAAGTCGACTGTCTTAGATCAGGTTCGGTATTGTTGCCAACTACTAACAGTGGTTCGGCAAACGTTTGTTGCTCAGAATCGTCATGGGGTGTCATTGTACTGTATCCGTGATCACTATCGCCACCAGGTGGCTTCCTATAATTTGTAGAAACCCTGTACGGCGAAATAGGCGCTATTCCATCTCTTATCAGAGAATCTAAATTGTTCTTTGACTGCTCCAATTCCATAGGCTCTACGTCACCTTCTAGATGTGTCATACGCAGCATGTCGGGTGATGTATGTATGTGCAAACACTGATGTTCTACGCCAGACTGAACAGATCGAAGTCTGTAACAGAACAGCATTAACCCCAGTATCAAAAGGAACGCTAATATTCCACCAGCTACAGGTCCAACTGATGGCCATTCGTGTACTGCGATTTCCTCTGTCGACTGAGAATCTAAAAAAAAAAAAAAATTATACTCTCTGAGAGGAGATCGTTAAAATTACACACTAGAGATTCGTTTATAAAAAAAATACTTACTGTACGTGCCATCGCTAAGTGGCATAAAAAACCCAAGAATACCTCTGAAGCATACAGACATGTCGCTGCAAAATGCCGCTTGCAGCGGCGTTTCTCCGTCATTGTCTATATGACACCATTGACAACCCACAATTCCGAGGCACTCGCTCTCTACTTTGAACATCTTACAGTCAATGGACGGACACGTTTTCAAATTCGTAGACTGTATCCAAGATATCTGCGAATTCCCCCCTTGCTCGTATGGTACCGGGCATGGTTCGAGGTTCATTTCGTTTATGGCGTATTCCGCGCAGTTGGAGTAGTACAAAGCACATTCGCAAGGGCATTCACATTCGGTTTGTTCCATTCTTTTGCAATTTAAGCACGAGCGATCCATCGTGCTGCACGGGCAAAATGCTCTCAATAAATTACAGGTCACGTTGACTACTCCTAGGAACACGTTAGTCTCTGGTATGGCTGCTACTTGATATTTGACACAATGCTCGCCGTGTACTATGTTTGTAAGAACCTCGTCGAGCGAGGTATTAAACTGATAATATCTTTGCACGGTGCCATCCAAGTAATTTATACACGCTTTCTTCTTAACGAAAAGATCGTGGTTCAGTATATCATTTGCAACCAACAATTCCTTGTGCGTTAAGTGTTGTTGCTCGATTTTACCGATCGGTTCTAACAATGCTGGATGCGAGACTAAATAACCTTTATCATCCATTAGGAAACATTTCACCGTCGAATTGTTACAGAATGGGAACATCTCTTTCAGGAGCCTCGAAATGAAGCCTAACGCCACGTCCATAGATACAACTGCGATAGCGTCGTCTTTTGCAGTTGATTCCGAATTACGATGAACTGTGTGACTCAGAGTGACAACGTATCCGGAACCACCAGCACCCAAATACGGAGGTGTAAAAACTAATTTCCCAGAATGTTCCAGCGCTCTTTCATACCACATTCTCCTCTTGGGATCAAAACCAGAGTCCAGCATAATTCCTGGATATATTTCTAGCACGCCACTTACGACTCCAACAATGTATCTGTAATATAAATATAATCAAGTAAAAACTCTAGTTCTGAAATTTTCCTCTGTAAAATATGTAGTACAAAATGTACCTTCTTATTATGAATTTGTTCAAAGCACTTCCTATGTGCCTGCCTTTGAAGTAACTCAACATTTGAGTCAACATGGCCACGTCTGGCCTGACAGATTGATGCAGACCAGGATTGGCTAGTAATCCTGTCAAGTCCTTCAAGTATGCCATGTAACTCTGCATCGTTACCGCAGTTCCAGTTTCTAATAGTTTAAGTTGCTCTATCGGAGACTGAAAGCACCACGGAGAAAGATAGACCACTCCCGTTGCTAAAAGACAAACGTATTTCCCTTTGAAATTGTCGAAAGACTTTCAGGAGAGGATTCATTAACTTACACAGGGACAAGAGTTTGTTGTGATAAGTGCAAAGAATACTCTTGTCAGCAATGCTGTGCATTAAAAGATCGAGACGATGATGCAAGATATTCATTGACAACGTTGGTACCAATTTTGCAACAGGCAATACACTTTCGTTAGTTGCTGACACCAAGCACACTATTAAATCCATGTACGTCAAATGTTTCCACCGATACAATTTCTGAAATGTAAATACTGAATCAATATGAGTTTTATACGTATTTATAAATGTCTTGTATTTAAATGATTTTTTATATAGATGTACCTGTTCTCCTAATTGCGTTTTCACATTCATTACACCCTCGTACTCTTCGATCATTGTCTTCACGGTTTCAGAACTGATATTCTCCATGTAATGTAAATTAACTTTGAGGGGTTGATCCAACATCGATTCCATTCGCGGGAAATCTTTGTGAATCCAAACTATGCCCTTGTTGTCAAACAATACAGCGTATGTATGCATACCAGCATTAAAATAGGTTATATCGTCGAGGAAATTTCGTAATTTAACGTCCAAAGATATTAATGCCTTGTTCGTGATGTGTCCGACAGACAAAGTCATTGCTTTACTATATAGGTCGAAATATGGATCGGACAAATAATAATCTTTCTTGTGTTCCTCAGAACATTTTAAATCGGAAAACAGCTTTGACACTTCGAAGCCTAGTATATTTTGTGTTGGAAGAGTTAGTACACTATCACTGTATTCTTTACTATTTGAATGTGACTCTTGATCTGCAAAAAGGAATTATATTAGTGATACATTATAAACAACTCGTGTGTGCAATTAAACGACTAAACTCACCCGAAAGAATTAATATCGTTTTCACATAGCCACTTATTTTTCCCATGGAAATCATGTTTCTTATTTTCTTCAGGTGTGAAGTGAGCTTAAGTGTATTCGTCAAATGTATAAACACCATTTCACCCTTCACGTGCTGCAGTAACTTATTAAAGTCAAAATCAATTGTGTCGTTTGTCTCTGAAATTTGAGTGAAACATTTTTATAGATGAGAATACAGAAGTAACAATGAAACAATGGAAAAAGTAATTATATATTCTTACCTATTCTTGTTAAACTGTGAATATAACGTGCTAGCTGAAACTTATTGACGTCTGTAGCTTTCAACAAACCATCCTTGCAATGAGTAGTGGCGTTCACAGAAAGGCCAATAACGTTAACATAATCTGTGTGTGACAGCATGTCGATTATTGTCTCTGCAGTTATCTGAGCCAGAGTAATATCGCCTTCGGACATGAACACGCCATGCTCCAGTAATAGTAACACATTCTTTCTCGGGCAGTATTGAGATAACAGAAGAGGTCCAATGTTATGTCCCGCACTAGAAGGACCACATATAGTTACCGGGTACACGAAAGGTAGCAAATGCAAGTTCTTCCACTCTTGGTTTCTCAGATGTAGCGCCAATTCTGGAAACACATGAAACTACATCAGACCTAAGCTCACACATAAGGCAAACAAACTTGTCTTACCTTGAGCGATTCGAGAACAAAAATCAGCCAACCCGTTCGACGTCAGATCCAGTCTGTTTGCAAACCCAGTGTGCTCAAACTGACTTTCACTCCTCGCCAGAATAGGCTCCACAATGCTATAGCTCTGTTTTAAAAGTTTCGCGTAGGACAGCAACTTATTGTTCAGCTTATCCACCAACAGGCTCAGTCTCATGTTCAAGCTGCTCGACACGTTCACAAACTCCATTTCGTCGAGCATCTTCTGGAACGGTTTCAGGCCAAGCTCCGCATCAGTGATCGAACGAAACTCGCCCGACAACCGAGCCACGATATCTCGTAGACAGGTCCCATTAAGCGGCTCTGCGTTCACCTGCTTACGCAAAGTTCTGCCGAATTCACAACTCGCGTTCGCACCGGCCGAAGTGTGCACGTTGACGAGCACCGTCACGAGAAATCCCAATTGCAACAGTATCCTCCTCTCGAGGACGATCATCCTGGCAAGATTACTGTCAGGGTTCGGTGTTCACGCGGAGAATCCGGACACACTGAGCGTCGGTGACATCGACAGCGATGGAATTCACTTGTAAGTCATGAGCCACGATCACAGGGCAACCACGATGCACAATCAACGAGGATTAACTCGATGCGAATGATTAGGGCGCGCGAGCGATTCTTGCATTCTGCTGTTCGGCTCACACCTGCACGCAGGCCTCGTAACCTGCAAAAATTCGTCGCGCCGCCATAACGACGCGGCCACCGCAAGCAAGGTTGACAAGTGCGCAACTGGAAATATTACTTTCCTGGCCGTGTCACTTTCTAAATGAAATCCAACCAGATCCTGTCCTTAGCGTTATGTGAACGCGTCCTGCGGTTTCAGGGGCCCGCGACTGTGTCTCTCCCCCTCGGCGCTCTCTGCCTCATAATTCACCACCTTTTCGCGTTTCTTGCGTAAAACCTAGTGCTAGGTGGAACTAGGTTTTCAGGAAAGTGCGCGAATATATTTCAATGCATTTATTGTGGTACAAAATACGTGTAAAAAGATTCTCTTATTATGAGTGTCTTTTCTATTACACGTATTTTGTATTCATTAATTGACAATGTAATATACTGCAGTATATAATATAGAATATAATTAAGGCAACAATGGAACTTTCAGACAAATTTTTAGGACAATTTGACTAATGTACCGAAGTATAGTACAATTTGTACAAAAAACGTTCGAAATTTTGACGAAAGGTCCTGCGAAAATTCGCTCCAGAAATAATCCAATTAATAACTTAAAATAAACGATTTTATCATTTGTCTTATTTATTATTAACAATTATATAATAGTTGTTTATTTCCTTATTGTCTTTTTACCAATAATTACACTCTTAGTTATATCAATTGTTACAACAAGTAATAATATAATTATATTATACTTATCTTATTTAACATTAATAATTATACTATATATTATATATTAATAATTACATTACATTTTTTTGTTATTTCATTTACTATTTAATCAGTTAAAAATAAATAATTTCATAGATTTATCTCAATCCAAGTACTGGAGAATTTTTCTTAAACTAAATTTTTCTTAAAGAAATTTTCTTAAACTAACTTTTAACTTTTACATTTTCGAACGTGATATATATTTAGCGAACTTTGTCAATCCGAATATTAAACGATAGGAGAGAGATATTGTTACGGGAATTTTTTCCGTAGAGTCCCGAGATGTTGGAAAGTGAAATGTTCCTATTCGCACGCCAACCTGCAACGTTTGACGTAAACGAAAGTTGTAAACGGGCTTCGGTATTATGTTCCACGAATTTGCGTTGTTTGTTTGTCATTTTATTGCAGAACTCGATGACAATGCACGGCGGTGGAGAAGTCGAAAATAAGATATAACGCAGCACGTTTAACAGTGATGGGAAAATTACCGAAAGTTGCGATGCATGAAATTGTTTATCATAATGTCAAAAGGTAAAAATAAATGTCATTACGTGCTGTTTTCTTACTTTCGTACTGTTCCGTGAGATCAGTTAGCAATTTAACGCGATAAGTCATTTTTCTTTTTACTAGAAAAAAGTTACTCGTTCATAGAATTTTAAGTTTTATACGTAAACAATGAAAATATTCCATTTGTACTGCGTAGCATACAAAATTTATATTTTCTATCTGCACGCTTCGTCTTATTCTAAATTCTGATTACGATGCAACAATCGGAAATTTATGTTTTATTCATAAATCATTTGCCACTTACGTATTTAAATGGCGAATGGTAATTTGTGGAAGGGTCGATGCATAAATTTTAAATATCCGATTATAAGTAATAATACATAATTGATATCATTGTATAAATGATATGTATTTTTTTTATGCAAATGAGTTAATACATTTCTTTCTAACACCACAAAGTATGTTACTCTTATAATAACGTATGTACACTTATAAATATTTTCTGTTGTGCACGCACTAAAGTTATAATTGGAAATTTTTAAAATAGGTCATAGCAAAGAGACGACGCTTGCTTAAATGATTCTTTCCTTATTCATAATGAGGAGTGGATACATTGGACATGGATATAATTAACATAGAGGACGTGGAAGCTGGTGTTCGTCCATCTAAGAATTCTACTTCAATACAATGCAACTGCATTCAGTCGAACTCAGTGTGTTACATTTTTGCAACAATTGCCACTTTGGCTCTTTTGGGTGCGATCGTTTTCATCTGTCGAGACTATATCAAAGTGTTGCTTTATTGGATCGAACATCAGAACATATGGATTGTTACTATAATATTCATCGCGTTGTTCACAGTGGTTTCATTCCCTATCATAATTGGTTATTTATTCCTCATCATTGCTAGCGGCTATTTGTTCGGCATATTAAGAGGGATTGTCATGGTTGTTTTGTCTGCCAACTTAGGAATAGCCATAGCACATGTTACCCTTAGCGCGTTGTCCTCTAAACTACCTATTGGAGCTCTTTTGCAAAATGACACTGCAAGAGCAATCCTTAGAGTTATATCTGGACCACAAGCTTTCAAGGTTGTTTTGTTTGCAAGGTTAACTCCTATTCCTTTTGGCTTGCAAAACACCATTTTTGCAGTATGTATTTTCTAATTAATACTTAACATTTAATATTTTATTAGAAATGTTAACAATATATACAATTATTTAGGTAAGCAATATGGGCGGCATTCAATATCACATAGCTAGTGCATTAGGTTTACTGCCTGCTCAAATCATTAATATTTACTTGGGCAGTAGTTTAAGATCTATGCAAGATGTACTTGAAGATAGATCAACAGCAGCAACTGGTTATATTGTCTTCTGTTTCCAAGTATATTTTTAGTATATTTTTAAAGAATGAAAAAATTAAAATTTTCTATGATATTGAAAATATTAATAATTTTTCTTTTTCAATTTCAGATTCTAATAGGTATTTCACTGATGGTGTACGTTGTCCAAAAAGCACGTAGAGAACTTCAACTGGCATTATTAGAAGCTGATCTTGCCTCGATGGCTGATACTTCTCACTATCTTCTTGATACATTACCAGATTCTAAAATAGTTTTAACAAATTTAATTGCCTAGGGATTAAATGGAAATCTTATTTATTCGTTAGGTGCCCATATGTTTCTAATGCAATTTTATTCTGATTAAGTTAAAGAACTGAAGAGGTTCAATTTATTATTCGTTAGTGATAATTATATATTCGTCTTTTCCATACACCTGAAAGTACTGAATATTTTGTGATATAAACAGCAGTTAACGAACAATCGCTTTATTGAACATACTTCAGTGAAAAGTTTAGACAATAACGAATGCAGATAGAGAATCATATTAATAAATATATTTATTTATTCTTTTTTTTTTCCTTTTCCGAAAAACAATTTTTGTGCCAAATCTTCATTGTTGTCTTGAGAATTTGAGTGCATTTATATTTGTTGACTCATACTAATTTTTATATTGTTTGCATTTATTTTTGGTAATATTTTTATATAATGTAACAAGTCTTCCAGAGCATTTAATAATTTGAATTTTACATTAAGGAAATACGGAACAAAACTGGGAGAAAAAATTTAATAATCAGACAAGCATGCAAAACATGGAGATTGCAAAATATTAAAATAAAGAACAATAACTTATTTAACT
>CAJDYZ010011072.1:3443-22623 GCA_903986555.1 Heterotrigona itama | reverse complement strand
TATATATATATATATATATATATATATATATATATATAGCATTTTTTAAATAAAAATAACAGGGAACATTTGAGTAACATTGAAACTTTTATTTGCATTTCATTTGGAAGACTGATAATTTAGTAATTGAAGTTTACATTAATTTGTTCTTTATATCACAACTTTTTTTTATTACATTAAGGAATTTTATTATAATTCTTTTCAAATATTTGCTTCATACATATAGTGTTTTAATTTGGACAACTATTAATTGGCTATAGGTAGATATTCTAATAGGCAACAAAATTTACCTTATTAAAAAATAGAAGGAAAAGTATATATATCATTCAAAAGTGTATATATATCATTCAATTTCATTCATCAATACGTATTGTGCATAACTGTGTACAGATTATTGTAATCAATTTGCATGGTATAACATATTAACATAGGCGAAATAAAAGAACTATATTGTACAAATGTAACATACACAATTGTATCAAATAAAAGAATTCGTATTCACGTGTTGTTTAAACTTTAAACTTGCTTGCAATATTTTTCCTCGTGTTTCTCCAATGCCTTTCTGATAACCGCGAAGGTAAAATCTGCATCCATTTTCGTTACGCACAGAGGTGGCTTTATTCGTAGCACCTACCATCGACGCATCATAAATATTTATATGTATTAAATGTATAATATAAATACACACGTGTCATAAAAGAATCGGTCCACTTACATTTGCATGCAAACCTCCTTTACCGACGAGAACCCCCATGTTTTTGATATCTTCGAAAATCTCCAGCAAGCGTTCAATTTGCAACGGTGTTCTCGTTTCGGAGTTCGAAATCAATTCAACACCGATCATCAATCCTTTTCCTCGGACATCACCGACGACGTCGGGAAATTCCAACAACAAAGTGCTCAAACGATTGATCAAGTAAGTCCCAACAGCGTATGCATTTTGCTGAAGGCCTTCTTCTTCTATAATCTAGATTATTTAAATTCCTTGTTATACAGGGTGTTTTCACCACCTGGTATAATCTTCTCTATTGGTGATAGTATGAAAATCGTTCCTGACGTAACTTAAACCGGTCGAAGAGACAAATCGGATGGAAGATCTACATTTCTTTTAAAAATATCATTTTTTAATGTTTTTTTTCCAAGGTCATTGGCATTTTTTATATATTTTTCTTTATTCCATCACGTGACTCGTGAAAGAACATTCATACATGTTCATGATATGACCTTCAAGTGACCTTCAACTTTGAAATTTTCAAACATCGCTGTACATCGCCGATCTACGACGTAAAATCTACATCGCCGATCTACGACGTAAAACAATCTACGACGTATGTAGTGAACCATACACTTACATCTAGGACCGTTGATCCGACCACACACGCAAGTGGGTTCCCTCCGAAAGTGTTGAAGTGCAGTGCCGAGTTCAAACCTTCGGCAATCTCGCTGCTCGTCACCACTACTCCAAGAGGAAATCCGTTAGCTACGCCCTTTGCTAAAGTCACTATGTCCGGCTCGATACCGTGGCCCTCGTAACCCCAGAAATGTTCGCCCGTCCTACCGAAACCAGTTTGAACTTCATCCGCTATGTACAAGCCACCCTTCTCGTGGACATAGTTGCATACCTTTTGAAGAAAGTATTTGGGGTACTGAACAGTACCTCCTACCCCCTAAAATGTTGTAATTACAAAATTACAAAAATATAATATAATATATAATATATAATATATATAATTATATATATATAATATATTAATATAAAAATATATTGTAATTACAAAATATTGAATTATATTATATATTATATATATTATATATATTATATAATATATATATAAAATTATATATACAATATATTATATATAATATATTATATATATTATAATATATTATATATATATACAATATATTAATATAAAAATATATTGCAACTACAAAATATTGAAAACGAAGGAACAGAATACCTGGATACTTTCGGCTACAAACGCCGCGATGCTGTGTGTGCACGGTAAGTTGAAGCGAAACGTTTCGTCGAGCTTCTCGAAATATTTCTCGGAGGCTACGCACTCCCTTTCACTGCAATCGCATTTTCTTCCTGCCACTTGTACGGGCGAATCTCTGCATCTTGATCCGCCCCAGTCACCTTTGTACACGTCTGGATATACCGCCTGAAATGATCACACTTCCGGTAATTTTATTCAAGTACTTTTTAGGTAATTTAATTGCATAGGTGGGGATAGCTCAGTCGGCAAAGTAGTAGACTCTTAATCTGAGGGTCCAAGGTTCTCGAGCCCCCGTTGGGCGAAAAAAAAAAAGAAAAAAAGGAAAAAAAATTTAATTCCAGTCAAGGATCGGAAAGAACATCCAAGAATTATTTGAATTTCACTTACGCGTAAATAACCAGCCGGTTGCGCAATGAATGGATACCTCCATGTACTCATCGCGGTGGATGCTGAAGTCCCGTAAGTCGCGCCGTGATACCCGTTTTGCAGTGAAACGATATGCTGGCTGCGCGTGTAGATCCTGGCCATTAAAAACGCCAGCTCGTTCGCTTCCGAGCCGCTATTTGTCAGATACATCACCTTCAATTTGCTCGGAAATTTCGTTTTTAATTTGGCCACGTATTCGTGTAAACGCGGGTGCATGTAAACAGATGACACGTGGTTCAGTAGCGATGCCTGTTCAGATATAGCAGCTGTTATTTTTCTGAAAGATATATTATCTCTTAGTTTGTTGTATTTTCTTTTTTTTTTTGGTATCGTGTGTTTAATGATATTACGGATGAGAGTGGCCAACAGAGACAGTAGCAACCCCGCCGAACATATCCAGATATCGTTTTCCATGATGATCCCACAGCCATTGTCTCCAGCCTTCATGTATCAATAATGGTTCTTTGTAAAATTGCTTCAAGGAAGGGGATACGACTGATTTATACGCTCTTTCAATGGTTTCGTAATTCGCCCCCTGCAGATATAGTGGTAGAAGTATATTTAGGTATTTGCTTTATGAAAAGGATAATTTCTACGTGAAAAAGTAGAGTCTCACTTTGTAGGCAGAAGGCACATACTCGCAATCGGGCATCTTTAGAAAGTCTTTCACTGTGCTTACAGAATTTCTGACCTGTATAGCGAACCCTAAAATAATAAATTATATGCTATTGATCCTGTTTCTTAATTCAACAGTCTTCAGTTGAAGAGCAATGTTCTTTGAAAATTCAGTGGACTGAAAATTACTAAGGACTGTCGTGAACATTTTTGAAAATATTTCGCTGGCGAAATTTGTAAGGAAATACTTACATCTTAAATTTGTGAAAGCAGGAGTTGCGCATTTATTTGTTAACATGTTTCTTTACTTTATAAATCGTCAGTGTGTGAATTCTATTATATATTTTGGACAAAATTTTATTTCTATTTTATTTCTATTTCTATTAATCTATATTAAAAATATTTTCGTTTACGCACTAGTCTTCTGTTGTATGTTTGAATCGGTTAAAGATCGAACACTCACTGCAAATGTTGTTCGATTATGAATGCGCGAATTTAAAAGTTAAGCGAAATTACTTTCATGTAAATATTCATGTGTAAACCATGTAAATACGTTTAGGTGTGTAAGAGGTCAATAAGTTTCATTTGAGAATATTAATATACGAGAATGTTCCATTGTGAATATTTTTCGGTAGAGAACAATACTGAGAATATTGCTTTTAATCAAAATTTAATTTCTTTATATTTTCTATTATTATACAAATCATTTTTACGAAAAAAATCTTTTACTATAGATTTTGAAGAAGGACTATGCTAAAGAATATACCGTCATTTTTGTATAAACGTATTTATTTATAATTTGAATTTATTACTACTAAACTATTTTTCAGTTGTATCTGCATCTGCATTCTGAGATATTTGTTTCTTTGCATCATCATCGATGCACAATTGTTCATTTGTCAACGATCTCAATTTAAATACTACGGGTATTTTTTTCAAAATAGGATTTGTTTTTTGCAAACATCTTATCCATGATAGTAGGGAGTCTTTGGAAGATGTTCCTGAAGCACACATTGCATAATATACACCATCATCCTGTTCGTGAATGGTGACTGGTATTTTGAAGTTATGTCTTTCCCAAAACGGAATTTTCATATTAGATACATCTGAAAGTAAAACAACGTGCAAATTAACAACATCTGCAATCTTGTTGTTTAACATAAAATATACAAGTACTCTTATTTTTCTTTACCATCATACTCTCCGTAAATGACCTCTCTCTTTATTGGATCTCCCTTTAATACAAAATAATTCAGATAATACTCAGCAACCCAAATTGAGAAAGGTCCTTCAACCATCAATGATTTATCAGTTGGTTGTACAGCGAGAAGTTCTTGCTGTGATTTACTCATGCTCGACAAGATCCATGTATCGTCAATCGCGTCAGGTACATCCTTTGTCTTGTATAAAGTGATATTAGCTTGTACATCTATGCTAGATATCTTTTTTAATGCATATTCAGCGAGTACTTTTGCATCTGTCGGCGTGGGTCGTGGTATGGGCCAAGGATTTAATTGACTGAACTTTGGTAGCCAATAGAACATGCTGAAACACTTTTTCATAACCAAACCATTTTTACCAAATATCTCCAGGATCATTTTCTGCACGTCATAATCAGGTATCACAAAATTTTCTTCCATTTTGTTAAGTATTCGTAGAGCTGTGTCTTGATGTTTTGGATAATGATACAGCATAATTTGAAATTTATTTTCAGGTACGTATCTCCCTCTTGGAAATATATCAAGCAACGCCTTGTAAGCCTCTATGTCTTGATGTACACCAAATTCATTCATGTACTTCAGCGCTGTTTGTATGAATTCTAATTGCCCCTTCCTGTTGACATCATTCCTTTTATATATACGTATGATTTCTAAGAAAGTTTTTTTTACTTTCACTTGCACATTAAAGTGATGGGGCGTAATATCGATATTCGGCTCATTTTTGGTAAGCAAAATGTCATTGTTATGAAAATTACTAACAATTGTCAACTGTATGCTAGCATGTTTTTTTATTATTGGCAATTTATTCAACGAGATGACAATTTTCCTCATTAACGTGTTCATATTACTACAATTTTATAATGTTTAATTTAAATACAAGTCATAAATATATAAATATAAATACAAATATATATATATATTAACAATAGTTCTTCTGTATAACCTCAGAGTTTATGAATCTCATAATACATATATGTACATAACATTGTAAATTGTCATAGATTTTTAGTACTAGTTTCTTAGATAGCATTTAACATAACTTCTTACTAATTAAACAGTATTTTAGTATTTTAGTACCTAACATCACTACAATTTCAGTGTTATAACATTTTCATTGATAAGAATGAAGATAGAATTGATGTTTAATGTTTTTTCGTATCTTGCTAGTTTCGTATTGCATGCAATGTTACCGATTCAGTATAGAAACGAAACTGCTCTGGTAGTAACCTAATTTTCGGAATTCAAATGAAACAAAGAAAAGAAATTGAGCGCTCAATTAAAAAGATATAATTGTAGAATGCTTCTCATTATTTTATTATATTTCTAATCAATTAATAGATATAAAATTCATTGATGCTATTATCATATAACGGTGAAATAATGAAATTAAATTATTGCTTTCCTCGTCACATATTATTGCCCTTTTTGACAACAGTTTGAATTTTTGTGGCGGAGCTGCAGTTCTTTTTTACCGACCGGACCAACGGCAATAAAACGGCGGCAAAAATAAAAGAAGAAAAGAAAATGGATTCGTTAGAAAAAGCATGTACTCGACAAGAATTATATATATAATTCATACATTGTACATAAGAGTTAAATGAAATTTCATTCTGTTGTGATTATGTTAATTAACATAGCATTAATAATTAAAAGAAATATAACATAAATTCAGAATCTAAATTACTGGTACTCATCGCTTTCAACGATGAAGTCGAATATAATTCTTGCGTTCACCATAGCAAATCACAAAGAATATAAAAGACGCTGATTTTTTCTTAGACTAATATTTCAGAATCTAAAACACAAAATCTTTCATTTAATACTATGTCTGTTGTTAGGGTTTGTCTTTTTCTCCATTTGGTTTTAATTTTTTAACTTTAATTTTTGAAAAAGTAGTTTTCTACTACCTCTTTTCATATTTGTACATGTCGATTCATTTTTCTAACTTATAATTTAGCTTTCCATAATTTATGATTGAATTAATATCTCGACAATTAATTACTATTATTACTTTTACATTAATTTGTTTAATAAGGTCAATATGAAAGTACATACATATTTTTAATTTTGATTACAAAAAAATGGGTAATGGCAAATCTCATACAATGTCCGGAGGAGAAAGAAACAATAAAGTGGACTCTCCCTACTGGAGAGAGGATCTTCCTCTATGGTTCGTAAAGCAAGATACGATTCACGATTGGCTCTCTAGTTCGACGGGCCTGCTTAGTCAATGGTTCGACTGCTTTATCATCCTTGTAATGAATTTCGTTGAGAATCTTTCTTATGTAACAGAAAAATACGTAATCATGTGTTGTCATACCTAAGAAGATAAATGTTTCAAATTTCAAATTGTTGTATCACATTACATGCATCTTATTTATTATTAAAGAACAAAGAACGAATGATATTTAAAAATTATTACATTAATATTAGAACGACATTAATGAATAATGAACTTCTATTTTTCTGACTTTACTTAACTAATAATGTAACATGTGAATAGTAATAATAGAAATCACGTGTACACAGTATGAATGAATTGATGCTGTGGTTAATGAATAATATATTTAACAGAAAACTGTAAAACTTTACACAACTGCAGATTGAATTGCAGGTTAATGAAGATAAATATCTATTTTTATGTTCGATGTTACAACATAATGGATGATAATCTGTAAAAATTATCAAATACATGAAAAATAAAATCTATAGTATGAAAGGAAAGGTTTTTTACATTTTATAGTATTGGTGTATTTTACAGTATTAGACAATACCCATATAATAAAACGTCAAAAAATGAATCCTATATTAAAGATATTTTTAACTTATTGTTGGACAAATGTATATTTAATAATTGGTATCAGCATGGGTTTAAGTCTCAGTATGATGTTAATACCAGTTGATATAGATAGTTCTAATGGGAACACAGATTATTTAATACATTACTTGAACTATCAAGACGACTTGGACGAATATGAACCAAAAATAAATATCAATAGCAAACCTCTACAAGCACAAAAAGTTTCCAAAGCGTTGGTGCGTCCAAGATATTATTCGACAGAGCTTGGAATCAGAGAGAAACTGTTCATAGGAGTGATAACGAGTCAACAATATTTATACAGCAGAGATATAGCAATTAACAAAACAGTTGCCCATGTTGCGGACAAAATACGTTATTTTATTTCTATACGCGAGGGTACAAAACCCAATGTTACCCTGCCTGGTATAGTTGGATTTACAGATACTAAAAGCATTTTGAAGCCATTTCATACTATGAAATACATAATTGACAATTATCTGGAGAATTATGATTACTATTTCTTAATCAAAGATGTAAGCTACATCAACGTTAAAAAATTACTCAAATTTGTTACAAAAATTAGTGTAAGTCAAAACGTTCATGTGGGTGTTCTTGGAGATACTCCAACTTATTGTTCTTTGGGTAAACAGTTAGCATATTAAAACGTTATTTCAATTTCAAAATACTTGATATTAAGAATTATTATTCATTTCTAGATTCGGGAATACTTCTGAGCAATTCGGTGATACAAGAGTTAAAGAACAATTTGGACTGGTGTGTAAGAAATGCTTACTCTGATTCAGACGACGTCAATTTTGGACGATGTATCGTTCATTCTGTCTCAACACCCTGTTCCAATCATATACAAGGACAGAAATTTTGGTACACCAAATTGAAGCCTACATTTTCATTCGAAAAGGATTTAAAAGACCTAATTCGAAACAATGAATTTCTAAATTCACTCGTGATATATCCGATATATGATCATTTTCTTGTCTACAAATTAAACACGTATTTTGCGGCAGTGAGTACTTTAAACTGTAATAATTAAAAGTTCGTTGATCTGTAATCTATGCCTTACAAAAGCTTCTGATGATTTCAGACAAAGTCTGTGGAAATTCAAGAAAAGATTTCCAACATTCGGAAATCAATTTCAAACATGGCAAGCTTAGGTCCTGCGCAAGAACGTAATGTTTCATGGCCTATTGGCAATCAGCCGGGAAATAAAGCTACCAGTCGTTTCGATATTTTACGATGGACGTATTTTAACGAAACTCACATATTTTTAAATACTGACTTTTCAACTGTACAAGAATTAAAAACCGACGCTAAATTTGACATAGAGCGAACGATTAACGTTACAATTTCTAATATAATTGCTGATTATCGGTATACATTAAAATTTAACAAATTAATAAATGGGTACCAAAGATTCGACGCATCTCGAGGAATGGATTATATACTAGATCTGGAGTTTACCGATATTAGTACCGGTAAAGTAATGAAGAAGAGGATTGAAGTGTGTAAGCCACTCGGCAAAGTTGAGATCCTGCCTGTTCCGTACGTAACAGAAAACACGAGAATAAATATAATACTGACGGTGAATTCATTAAATAAGCAAGATGCATTGAACTTTTTAGAGCAATATGCTATAGACTGTATGGAGAAGAAGTATAAAACCTTCCTTATGATGGTTAATATCTTTATTTATTGTTAAAATTGAAAAAAAGAATTTTATGTATTTCTTAACTTTGTTTATATGTAGGTTCTCTTGTATAATTTTGACTCTGCATCTAAAGGAAAAGCAGACATATACTCTGAGATTAAACAGTATGCGCTGTTGTTGGCTGAGAAGTATAAGAAACAACAGTCGAAAATCACCTGGCTTTCTATACGATTGCCAAATATTGTAACGTCTGTTGAAACAAATCGGTTACTGAATATTGCTGTTACAGACTTATGCGTAAGAAAATTTGCACCTGAAAGTTTAATACTTTTCGTTGAGACTGGAATACAACTACGGCTGGATTATTTGAATAGAGTATGTATATTAGTAATCTTAACAAAAATCTCGTATACGCAAATTAATTCAAAATTTAATATTTAGATCCGAATGAATACCATCAATCAATATCAAATATTCAGTCCAATTCCTTTCATGGAATACCACCCTGATATAGCTCACATAAACGATATAAAACAAATTGACACGGACATCAATCGAAATCATGGAAGATTTGACGAATATAATTTTAATAACATTGCCTTTTATGTCAGAGACTATAACACTAGTATGTATAGTTTCTTATACCTCTTTTTATTTTGTATTTTTCATAATACATTTACATCCGTTTGCAGTGAGAAAAACCATTGAGGCTAGCATTCCAATAATACACTCTGATCGAGATATTTCATCAGTGTTGAAGTTTTCACAAAGTATCCCTGTCACTTCTTTGTTCGAAATGTTTGTTTCATTCAGCAACTTACATATTTTACGAGCAGTAGAACCAGCTCTCAAAGTAAGGTATAAAAATGTCGACTGCGTTGATATTATTGACAATAACAACTTTTGCACACGATCGAAGAATTTTCACTTAGGTCGACGTAGTCAACTTGCTAGATTGATACTGGATTATCAAACTTATAAAAATGATTTGTTAGGATAAATTGTACAGCAAGCATTAATAAATAAGTATTAACAACTATATAGTTTATGCAGTAATATAAATAAGGTTATAAAAGTGTGATGAAAAAGTTGATGTTAAAATGTTATACATATCTATACGAAAAGATTTATATTATAACGAATACTTTATTAAATTTATACATTTCACATTAAATAAATATTTTGTAAGCAATGCAGTTGTTCAATTCTTTTTGTAACAAATTAAACATATAATTTTATATCCATAAGGAGATTGCAGAAGAAAATTAATTCGATGTGCCATGTACATTTGGATATTTACATAAAAAAAACAATCAAATTGATAATTATAAAATTATAAACTCGAAGTATTTGCCAGTTTCCTAAAAATTACATAAAACATTTTGGCAAGATTTCTATCTAAAATATATGTATAAGAAAGTAAAGATCATATAATTATACTAAATATTAGTCAGTAGTAATTGTACAATCTCTAATACCTTATAAATAAATGTACATCGCCATTTCATTACATTTTCTCCATATGTTTACTGCACAAAAAGCGAAAGGTACGTACCATAACTTACTGCAATACATACATAATAATAAAAAATATGTAAATATTTGCCATATCTTTTTTTTTGTGTAATATGGAATACAATTGAATTGTTCTATTTCTTCAATATACATATAACAGCAAATAAAATGTTGGAAAAATAGAGAATTTTTTGACAGAAAAAATGTTTAAAACATCTTTCATCATCCCTGCAAAAAAATATTGTCTCGACAAAAGTAGTATTTACATTTATTAATATAAATACAATATAATTTGAACATGTCTTACCGTTAATCACTATCAGATTCTGATTCTGATAATTGTAAATCATCATTCAGAAGATTATCTGGCATAAGAAGTGTTGGTGATGAGTTTCTACTGTTCAAATGTCCTAAGAAAAATATGTATAAAATAAAAAAGTAAATTACTTATATTTTAGAAATATAATAAAAATAATACCATTAGTCCCCGTTAAAACTGTAACATTTTCATTGTCTGAATCACTGTCTGAACTATCTGAACTTGAGCTACTTGAAGTAGAATCACTAAGAGCACCTTCATCACTGTCCGCGGTTACAGAAGATTTAACAGCTGATTGAGTATTAGTTACGGAAGATGACTTTACGGACGCAGAAGAATTGGTAGCCAGTAGTGATCCAGATGATGTTAAAGGACAATCATCGTTATCAGAACTAATCATTGGCAAACTAGCCAAAGTTGACGGTGCCACTGATGGTTGCTGCACTGGTGAACTAAAGTTCTGTTTTTAGTACGTTTAGAAAAAGATCTTTGTGAAAGAACCTGCAGAAATGCTATTTCCTCTCCGATTTTGAATATACTGTGAAATATTTCAAACAATTTTTTCTTACACATATAATCAGTTTCTGGGTTTAATTTCCGGGGTATTTGCAAAAAATTGGCCGAACTAACACATTGAACCTTGCCTATCTGTAACATAGTCGCAAGTATAACCGACACATTTGTGTTGTCATGTTACAGATATACATACGCTGCTATAGGCAAAATTCACTGTGGAATGGACATGTTTTTGCAAACATCTCGAAAACTAGACTAGTGAACACGTACAGAAAAAAGTTGTTTAAAATATTGATTTCTTCAATATACTCAAAAATCATCAAAATTTGAGAGGAAGTAATTCTCTATAGGTTCATCTTAATATATTATTATTATTATAACACTACTATATAATTAGTTTATTAGTATAGTTACATAAAGTTTCAAAATATCATTTTATATATAATTTAGTTCATAATATCATTTACGTTTCGTTAAAATATTCCAGATTTCATTTTCTTTTATCAAAATAAATTATTTATTACTTATTTATTCTCGATATTAAAAAATGCTTGTACCTATTAATTGAAGTGAAAGGAGGACTTTTGCCATATGGCGATACTCTAAGGGGACTACACTGTTTCGGATGTACTTGAACGCTGGGTTCTTTCTTTTTCCCACTTGTCATTTTCATTCTTCCAGTTGCCCTACCATGAGTGGGACTTTTTTTCATTTCTACAGGAGTTATGGGTCTGTTACTATTTGCTCCAGACATTCCCAAGTGCAACTGTGACTTTGGTTCTGTTCTAAAAAATATAGACATAAAATTACAACATAAAATAGTTCGACGTGTTTCACAAAAAAAAAAAAAAATACATACCGAGTTTTTTTCACTTGAATATTCGCCGACAACTTCTCCAGTGTAATTTCTCCCGTCACCCTGTCAATTATCAAGACACATTCCTTGTGATAAGGTCTTTGAGAACCTTTGAACACTGTATGAGGTATCCCGGCACCATCCAAATGTGGTACAGTAACCGTCATTGTGTTGTTTGCTCCAACGTCTACCTTTGCTACTTTGGAAACATCGACGCTCGCTGGTTTAAAATCATCTGAATTCAAAAATATCCAATGTTATTGACCGTGATTACATTTCTGGCTATGAATTGATTACATTTTCAAAGTAAGTAACAAGTTACTTATCTAATCACACTGTTAGAAGAGAATTACTATTGAGATATACTTGCAGATATTGAGGTTATAAAATAAAGGGATTTGTCCACTAACATTTCAAAGTATGAAAAGCCGTTGATCTGTTATTGGTAAAAGTAGGGCCCAACTTCAGTTCTCTAATCTCGGGGCCCAAACCGAGCCGCTGTGCCATGTCACGCCCGATATCTTGGAAGTTTGTTTCAGGAACAGAAGTGACCGATTTCATTGCGCACAATTTTCTGCGTAATCTTTTTTAATGATTCGAACAGGTCAGCTGTCGACCGTGATCGATAGTTGCTCTGTTTTATTCGTTGCTCTGCCAAAATATGGCAGGGACGCGCATTTGCATTTCCTCGGTAACAGCTGTTACTCCGTTCTATTCCGTTATGATCGATTTGCCTGTACGCTCGTTCGTTCTGTGTAATAATTATCGTCGAGAGCCGTGTTTTTTAGCAAGCAACAAACTCAGGTGATAGGGGAGAGTCGAGCGAAAATATCACAGCTTACCACAATACGATTCATTCATTGACCTAGTTCGTCCGTGTGTCCGCACTCATGAAGACCGTGCTTAATTTGTTTGGTAACTGCTCGAGAATACAGAAATCGGGAAACGGCAATTCGATCGCACTGATTGAATCAATTTGGTTCAAATTTAAGACATGTTGCGGTTTATTCAATTCCAGACTCCATGCGGCACCATCGCAGCAAACGTCCTGCGACTCACTCGAAAATTCACTTTCCTGTACACCATTGGAATTTAAGCGCTGCCATAGATCCTGCATTGAATACAGATAGGCCGCAAAATATCTGACGAACGTGACGTACAAATGCAGAAGGTATTGCATTTATTTGACTCTCGATTGACACCTTTTCCAATACATACGAAAATCCAAAGAGTTTTATGTAACTTTAAAGATACTTTATTTAGGGATGTAAGTTTTTATTGATGTTACAAACTCGCACGTGCTTCGTTAATTCTAGTGACTTTCCAATATCCCCGTGTCTTCATTCACTCGAAGATATTTCGCGGGTGTAGGGAATTTCTCAATTCGAAATGTCCGCGAATTCAAAATGCGTAAACACTGAGTATTGTATCGTACAATCAATTAGATTTACATTATTTACAGTTCGCTCAGCGTCAAAACCATGAAAATTTCTACGAAGCATAAGGAATATTGACTCAAATCGGTGCTTGAAATCTCGTAATGATAGCAAAGTTCGTCGATAAAAAATCGCTCAAATATGTATGAAACGACCAAACTGATAACATTGTAATTACTGTTTCTTAGACCGACCAACGTGATCATCAACAACTGGAGGGTAGTGGTAATATTCATGAACAACTGATGCCTCCTTATTTGGCTTTGTTTTCGCTTTGGTTGCAGATGAAAGAATATTGGCAGTATGCCCAAAGAGAGTAGCACGAGCCAAACTTTCTCACTGATCCCATATCCTTGCAAGATACCAGCAGTGAATAACGCCAATGACATAATGTCAACGATCATGGAATACCAATCGTAGAAGATCCTTAAGTACTTTGCTACATTGGTTGTTGATGTAAGAAACGGAGTTCCTGGAAGCAACATTTGCTAAGGATATGCTCTATACTACACACACATATTATAAGTGCTGTTGTTTACTATGCTTCATAGCGTGAACGTCGTTCTTGAACACAAAAGCTGCATATATTTCTCTAGACCTAGAGTTTCTAGAAGTGTTACAAGAAAGACAAGAAAGACAAACCCTTTTCTACAATGCTCTTTAAATTTTAGAGCAACAGGAAAAAAATGTGAAAGGTGACAGTTTCTAATTTTGAATGTGAAATACATATAATCAGTAATTTCACAATTCAAAAATAATGTACGTACATATAGTTGGAACTTGTGAGAAATAACATAATTAATGGATAGTTTTTTACGTTCTAGCGAAATAAAAGTTTCAAACAATTCGCATTTTCTTTTTTAAATTTCTACGAAACAGTTAGTTACTGAGGTAACAATGTACATTTTAATGCAAAATTAACTTTCAGCTGAAGAATCAGTCGGTTCGAAAAAGGAAAAAGTCTATATTTTATACAGATTATTTATTTCTTCAAATTGTTACAAAAATCTATAATGCTGGGATGCTATAAGCAGGTTTTGTTATTAAATGATAAATCTGTATGGAAAAAAAGAAAAGATTATCTACAATGCTGTGATAAGCAAAATCAGGAAGTTAAAAACATGCAAAACAAATATCTACTGTACTACTTCTAGTGATATTCAAATATATACCTAAGCAAAATGTGTACCAGCTAAAAAATATATTACTATGTAACTGCATATTATAGAGTGATACAGGAATTTTTGTTACTCATTTCCTTTATAAACAAGCACTGAATTATTTCTCACCTGTTCCAACACAAGACAAAACTTTTACAAATAACAAATTAAAAGTACTACTTCTTTGCCAATAGTTTTACATTTATAAGTCAAATATAATACCCTTACGTAGTTTCATAACTAATCCTTTGCATGACCCCCATTAATATATAAGATGTACTTTTAGGGGGCCCTGTACAGATAATATTGCTTTAAAAATATACTATCAAAATGCCAAGATGCAAAATATATGCAATTGTCAAAGAAATACATTCTTACCAAACCTGAGTGCTCCCAATACGGAGTGCGAAAGCAGAATTTGAAAGGCACGAAATGACCAGGTGTTTGTTTTATCGTACTCATTACCAAGAGTTCTCATGCAACCAATTGTCACGAAAAATTTCGCTAGATGTGCAAGGGTGCTGCTTGGATGAATCATGGCCCTTTTATTTACAGATGCTACTTTCTGGTTTGATGTCCAAGTTGCCGGAAACTTCCATGCGATCGGAATTAGAATATCTTCTCGTTAAGAGGAAGTATTTCTACATTTCACTATCAATAACAATTAAAATCGTAAAATTCTTTTACGTTGTGTTTGATACTCGAACGAGGTTATGTACACTTGAATCCGTACCGATTATGCATTATTTCTTAACGACTGATCCAATCTATATTAAACGAGTATCTTTCTGAATTTGTTTAACTTTACTAAAATGCAAACCTCTGTATAGGCAGCGACACGAACATTGTACTCTATTTAAATAGCTTAATGTGTATATGTATGTATCTTGTTTGTGCCTCGAAATAGTTTCGTCAGATATTTTGAGTATCATGCTAAATTAACTAGATAAAAGTTGAATATATTTAATTAGAAATTTGGGTGCCTTTTCAAATATTCTTTTTAACTTTCAACTTTCAACTTTGAATATTCGATCTATGTGAAAATTTGAAACAAGTTTGATCGTAGAAAACGAGTGATTCTTTCTTCAAGAATTGACAAAGGGGAATCTCGTAACTCGTGAAGATAGTATAATGAGAACTCATGTTTACATATACATATATGTATATTTTGTAACGACGTATAAAAATATCGTTCGTATTTCGCATACAATGTGAATAAAATTATACGATACGAGGGAAGTTAGTAAAAATAAGCTATAGTTATAGTTGTGTGTAAAAGAGAACATAAAGGACTGAATTGGCAAACACAAGTGTTGGCGTCAGATCAAAAAGTTTTCCAAGTAAATGACAGACTTTTATGCAAAAAAAAAGAGGAAAAGAAAAAGGGGAAGTGCATGAAGGAGGTTAATGTCTTTCCTTCGTTCGAAACGACATGACTAATACATCATCGATGCGCGTTGACGTTTTTGCTAAAAGTTTTGCAGCAATACTGCAGTATTTTTACCCTTGACAACTTGTCGAGTAATAGCGGCAAACGTTCGTGCGCGCACGGCGTGGAATCATTATTTCAAAGCCTTATGGGAACTTCGTGCCATTGGAAATTTGAATTTTACCAATACCTTTCGAGCGAAACTTTATTCAGGAATCGCAGCGATGTAATTCACTCAATTTGTTAATTTTGCAATACTTGAAACAAAAGACATTGATTCCTATGCGCGCGCATGTATGTATGCGAAAGAGATCGTTTAAACATGTTTCCTCGATTTATTCTATTTTTTATATAAGCGACAGTGCGAAATAATGATTCAAAAGGTATGAAAATGACGCAACTGTTAACATTCGATTTCGAACGGTACTTCGTTTATGAATTCCTACGTATCATCAAGCAAGTGCTGCCATCTAGCATGCAAAGATTCATGTATATTTGGTAGATCGAAATTGCACTTACGAAATGCACGTAAAATTACTTACGTAAAATTGCGTCTTACACTTGTATTAAAATAATTATATATATATATAATTATAAAAATTTTTAACTATAAAATTTTGAACGTACGTCCATCAAAACAATACTCAACGATACTCTGTAACAGTTTTGTTTGATTCAATAATTATATTTTCCAGCAATCACGTGAGAAATAAATTTCGGAAAGATAAATATTGTTCTACCAACGATAATCTTGTCTCAATACGTAATTTAAATGTAATATTGACATTAGTCAATGATATTAGAAAACTACGTTATTTGCACTAATAAAAAGAGCCATATCCATTTCCGCAAGTCTGGAAATCAATCCACTCTTAATCTAATATATTAATAAAGAGATTGATCTTCGTAATTGTCACGACAGCACCGATATAATTTTCAAACGCGATTTCATTATCTCCCTTTGGCAAACAATTATGACTAAACCATAAATTCTCACGATAACGGATACGCTCACACCCATGTTGAACTTCGAAGTGTTGACAAGCCACGCTGAGATGGTTTTCCCGTATTCCATGCAGGCCTACAAGCGATTTTAGATAACTGTCTCCCTTTGCTCACCTATGCAGGTAACTACTAAAAATAAAGTTTTGCGATATTTTTACATTCGGCACCAGAAATGCTATTTATACTAACTGTAGAACTGGTTTTCAAATGAACTATCTAATTTGATGTTTCTTACGAACTCTGAGAACTGTCACACGATTATAGAAATTCGGTATTGGCGAGTGATAGAAACGATGTTCCTCCATGTGTTGTTGTCGTGACAACACGAAAATCAACTCTCTCTTGACGCGAAGTTTTCTTATATAATTGTCCTTCGATCGTACCGATTTTTTTGAGACACACAATAATGATCACGACTTTTCCGATTCTAATTGCAACATTTTAATTACACGCCTATTATTCAGACCTTTGTCCTCTTTGTTCTGTCGTGAGTGGGATTAGTCATTGCATGATGATTAAAATTACAATGCTATTGCAACTGGGTTGCGTGGCGGAAACAACACGGGGAAATCACCGAGTTCGTTTTTCTTTTTTTTTTTTTTCTTGTTCATCGATGTCGACGATGCGTATCTATTTCAATTTTCAACTTTCGCGTACGTTTTGTTGTTCGCGCAGTGCGATACCCGATTGTACATCGTGATTACAATCGTAATTACAATTGTGCAAAGTAAAAGGGAAAAGAAAAAGAAAGAAAGAAAGACATGAAGCCTTTCTCGCTCGAAAATTCTAATAAAGAAAAAGTCTCGTAAGATATCGTATTTGTGATGAAATTTCTCGAATGATTTACAATAATTATAATTATGTTTCGATTTGAATCTATAAACGCGAACCTAACCTAACCTAACTTAAACCTAACCTAAACCTTACTCACCTGAACCTAACCTAAACCTAACCTAAACCTTACTAACCTGAACCTAACCTAAATCTAAGGTAAATGCCGTAAAAGGAAAATTTAATGGAAGTTTAATGATTTCGAGGGGAATATAATCTGTCATTAATTAGCTTTTCTGCAATTGCAAATTCTGTAATTGCACATCGTACGAACGTATACGTTGGAAATATAAGTACGTATGTTTCTTCCAATAGTAGCTGGAGATATGTTAATTCCAATATTGCAAAGTAATGTTAATAAATACAGGTGTATATACATTGTATTTGCATCCTTTGAATTAATAGGAGGTATTTCCTCTTTTTTTTTTTTTTTTTCTTTTCTGCAGAGCGATAAAAATGCAAACGACGTCAGTGAATTAATGTGTTACATTTCCTTGTGCAACTCGACGCGTTATATTATCGCATCTATTAAACTTAATAGTATCATTAATATTAATATCACCATGTTTACTTACGTTGCTTGAAAAAAAAAAAAAATTTGTCAATAATCACATCTTACCTCGGTACTATCGTCACTTCGAGATCATGATTAAGGTTAAAGTACATCCTAAATGAATGATTTTTTTTTTTTTACTGATAAATCTTTTTTAACTGGTATCGATAATGATTTAAGATCTTCCGTAATACGAACGACTAGACTAGAATTGAAGAACGCGAAATACTAAGGCATTTCACAAAAATTACTCAGAAAAATTTATTATTTCGCTCTAAAGCGGCCAACACGTTGCGATGCACGTGTGTATGAGCTTTCAGGTTATGTATCAACTTTCGTGAAACAACGATGGAATTGGGCCTTGCACGTCAGCAAGGGCGTTCTACTGACTTCTGCATCGATGTAAACAGTGTGAGTTTAACACTGGCGTTGTGAAACTTGAGAATCGATGAGAGATTACTTTAATAATACCGCAACTACCAAATCCGCGAGAAACCAACGTTCAAAAATTTTATATATATATTTTTTTTTTGAATTTTTTTTCTTTAGCAAAATTAATGTTAACTTTTATATGGTCGTAATAAATTTTATTAACGTTATCTTTCAGACTCGTAAATAAAGATAAAAATAAATTTTATTACTCGTTGATAAATAGTTTCTAATTAGTAGAGTATATAAAATAAACTTTTACTCGTAATAAATAGTTTTTAATATTTCTGATTTATCGTGATGAATATTTATGGTAAATACTTATGATAAATAGTTTCTAATAATTTCATTATATATTCAATAGTTCTAATGTCAAGCTTAGTAACTTTGCGAGTTTCAACGAG
>CAJDYZ010011070.1:25003-36742 GCA_903986555.1 Heterotrigona itama | reverse complement strand
TCTCTCTCTCTCTCTCTCTCTCTTTCGTCTCTCATCTCGTCTCTCTCTCGTCCTGCCATCCCCTTTTCTACCGAATGGTCCCTCTAAAGTACACAC
The DNA here is from genome assembly GCA_903986555.1 of Heterotrigona itama. Classification (NCBI taxonomy): domain Eukaryota; kingdom Metazoa; phylum Arthropoda; class Insecta; order Hymenoptera; family Apidae; genus Heterotrigona; species Heterotrigona itama. The sequence goes on along the minus strand of CAJDYZ010011070.1, from coordinate 36,646 downwards.
GTCTGGGCAACGAGTATGATGTACAGCCAGCACGTAGAATAACTTTCATAGCTGTATTACTACACTTACGTGTGTGTGTGTGTGTGCATAGGGTGTCTCTGAAATTAAGGAATGATTCTATCTACTGGAAGGAGGAATGATACGTTTTCACTTCGAGTGAATCGAGTTTGAAAAATTGTCAAATATATCTTGAATTTGATTAACCATAGATTGGAAATAGGAGTGGACAATCGATAGGATTGTTCCACGGGCGGAATCGTGTTAACAACTTGTCGAGCAAAATTTTTTGCAAAATTGAGAGAATTAAATTTGGAAATTTAATTGTCAAGTAGACGTGTATGAAACCAGTTCCTAATTAAGTCTGTCTTTTTTTTTTCTTCTTTCAAGTCTGTTAACATTAGAAATGTCAAAGTGATCAATTTGTTGTTGCATTGTATTTTGAAAGAGTCGAGTAGTTCCTTCTTAGTGGAAAATAAAAGTCCAGAGATTAGAAGAAGTTTACAATGCATTTATCTCTTCATTTCTTCAAAATCTACGAAACATCTACAAAGAATTCCGGCGATGAATCTGATAGTCTTGACATCAACTAAAAAAAAAAAAACAGTATTGTTCCTTCTTTTCCACTGATGGGAGCAAAACTTCAAATACACCCTGTACATGCGAATATATACCAAGAGTAAACGGGCACCGTGTATACCTACGAAATGGTCGAGCGACGTGGAACATATTCGTCTCTAGGCCCTCGCGGAGACCCTTTAAAAGCCTTTCCCTCGAACCCGAGACCGCGCGACCATTCGCGAAACTTTTCTGACAGCCGGCGCGCTTCTCGCTTGGGAGCAAACAAAAGCTTCCAACGAGAAGCGAGGAACGGGAGATCGGTGCTTTCCTAAATCGGCCGACGGTCTGGGCCGACTTTCCCAAATAGAGTTGGTGAACGCTTTAACAAGGTCCGGGGGATGAGGGGGCAAAGGCTGGGCTTTAATCGAATTCGTTTTCCTCGCAGAACTGGGAGGTGATGAACACCGCGGTGTTGACGGGTCGTCAAGTGTCCCAGGGGATGAAGGTGTTTATCGTGAGCCAGGCTGGAACTGTGGCCGACGTTACGTTGCAGTCCTCCTGTCACTCGGAGGACGAGAGCGTGCTCAAGGTTCGTGGCTTTCCGCTCGCGAGCGAAGAAATCGCTTCTGACACGCGGCGTTACGTGTTATGTTTTTCAGGTGTCGTCCTCGTGTAGCAGCGTGTACGTGGATGGCACGGAGATACGGGGCTCCAGCAATGCGTCAGTTCTCGTTAAGTACGGCACTTACACCGGGCTGGCTAAATTCACCGTTTGGATGCCGGAATTCCCTCTGGAGATGACCGTGGCGGACACCAGATTGAGTCAGATTAAAGGCTGGAAGGTTCCCGAGGAGCACGCCGTAGGCACGAAGAGCAAACGCAGCTTGAACGCCACGAACTCGCGGCAGAACGACTCGAGGACCAGCAAGAGGAGCGCCACCGAATTGGAGGACACCTCGATGGACATCGAGGACACGGACGTGATCCTCGAAGAGGACGAACAAGAGGAAAGGTTCCGAGGGAACGATAATGGATGGGACGCGATTAATTCCATAGACAGAGGGCCCTCTACCAACTGCAGACTCCGATTCCAACAGAGCCCGATCGAAGTACACGCGAGATTTTTGGCCACCGATCACGATTCCGGGAGGGTGTCCTATTTCGTGAACCGTCGTACTTGGTTGCGCGTGACCGATCTGGTGAACGGAATGCTTCGCGTGTCCGACCCGAGAATCGCTGACTTGCTCCAAGGCAGGATTGTTCAAGGTCGCGGAGTAGGTAGAACGGAAGTGCAGGTTCTTTCGCCGATTACGAGCAAAGTAATCGGCGCGAAGGAGGTGCGAGTGGTTAACGATCGAGTGGCGGTCACCAGGCTGTCGGTTAGAGTGGTGTCTGGTTTACAGCTCACTATCAGTCCGGACACTGCTATAGAGAACGGATATGTCGCAGAGACGTCGGTCACGAGGAAACTCACTGCTCAATATCAGGTGAGGTATAGTTTCCTTAGGACAAGATTCTTTCAACCAAGCCAGAAAAATTAGAAACGACTTTCTATGTATTTCCCTTTACATCTCGAGTGTTTTGGATTTTCCGGGGAAAGATTTATTAATCTTTTAAAGAATGAAAGATACCTAAGAAATTAGCAATACATTTTACAAATATATATCTTTTGATATATTTGTCTTAACACGTGTTATCTTCCATCTTCTAACAAGTAAATTTATTATTTTATCATCGATTATAAAATTATCCATACAGTACTTAAAGAGTTAATATTATTTCTATGAGAATTTTATTAATACAACTGAAGATTAGAACGTGGAATATTTCTTGGATTTACTTGAAGAGCAATTCGTATATTTCTGTATCGTAGACACAAATTTACATTGCACGAAAATCGCAGTTTATTTGATGATCATCAAGATACTTCGGCTGCTAGTACAACGCTAATTAATTTTTCGCGCGGAACATAGGAGGGCTTGCTAGACATAGACGTGGAATTTTCGGACGGTATGAGGACACCGCTGCGAGAAATCGCCGTGAACGACTACCATTTGTTAGTGGAGAGCCTGGACCCGGAAGTGGTGGCGTTTGCGCCGATGGTCGCCTCTCATCATCCTCGGGTGATCGCGGTCGGCGAGGGACGGGGCGATTTGTTACGAGTCAGCCTTCAATTGGCTGACGCTTGTCGCCTAACCGGCAGGAGGTCTGGCAAAGGATCGCAAAGAACGACCGCGGCAGCCCTGGCCAGCGCTTCCGCCAACGTCGAGGTGGACTTTGCCTCGAGCGATCTTCCAAATCGACCGGAGTTCGTGCAGAACGACGGGGGCGGTACGGTCGGTTCTCATCATCACAGGGAAAGGAAGACCAGCAGGGGAGAAATATCGCCCGACTTGCGTGATATTCTCATCGGTAAATAGACCCAGTTCTCCTCCGACGGCATATGTCACGCACTGTTTTCGTTTCGGTGAATGCCACTGTATGTTTTGGTAGCGCTTTTACACCTAGTAAACTACTTCCATTTCCTCCGATTTCACTGTCACCGTCGATGTGGCAATCTTGCGTAAATTGGATCATCTCATCCGGATCGTTCAACCAGTTCGTGCGATCGTTGTGAGTTTGGGATCAACGGAGTAATTTTCTATCCTGCCGATTTTGCGATACAAATACCATATTTTTTCTTTCTTTTTTTTTTTTTTTTTTTTTTTTGATGGAATTGTTTTATTAAAGGCAACGATATATTTACTTATAAACTATCGCGCCAACTGCGTTCAATATAATCGCACGTTGCTCCGAATAACTAGAAAAATCGATTACACGCATTTATTGGACGACCTATATACACTGCTTCTCTCTCGCTTCCCACTGCCTTTCGTTTCTTCTTTTTTAAATCTCCGTTGCTCGTGATTCTGCCGTCGCTTAAAATCCTCTTCATCGCTTGATCCTTAATCGCTTGGCGAACTGATGGGTCCGCAGACTGTAACAGACGAGAATCCCTCGACCTGTCAGCTTCGACAGTCACTCTTTCTCTCTCTCTCTCTCTCTCTCTCTGTCCGTGCATGACGCGAAGCGTTGGTGTCGCTTCTCTGCAGGCAGCTGGTCGTCGTGCGGGAGGATTACGCAGCTTGCCGGAAGCTGCCGCGGTGTTCTCTACTTCCAGTACGCGTTTCTCACTCTTCTCCTCTCTCTTTCTGTCTCTTTGTTTTTTGTGCAAAGGGCTACCGCTGAAAGACGAGAACGGGCACGAGCACGAGCACAAGCACGAGCACGAACCTTTGGTGCAGGCACGGCAGCACCGCACGGCTATAGCTAATGGCATGTCTTCAGGAGGAATGGGCGGCGTCGGGATACGGCATCACGGTGGAGCGCGTATGAGCCCGCTCGAGATCGGCATGTACGTCCTTCTGGCGGCCTTCTGTTTCGCCATCGTCGTCTTCGTCGTCTCCTGCGTGGTGTACGCGAGCAAGTTCAAGCCACAGCCGCCTGATTCGCCGTTAGCCGGGTCGGCGCTTCCGGTGCTGTCGGGTGCAGCCAGGGCCAGAGCAGCAGCCAACCAGCTTGCATCGGGCAGGAGACCTCCCAGAGAGTCTACCACCAACGCGCACGACTGGGTCTGGCTGGGCAGAGCCACCCTCGAGAGAGCCGCTTGCGGACCGCAACAGGTACGAGGATCGTGGATTCTGGATTTTCCTAATTTCCCAGTTGCCGCTCGCACGACTCATTTTTCACAGACGGAGCTAACATGCTCGCTAACGTGAAAAACCTCCTATTTTCTTTCTTTGAACCTGCGAAATTAAAATGAGACTATTTTGTTTTAATCATTGTCATCAGCTCAAAATTCGATTTAACGTAAGTAGAAAATTCTCGTGGTTCTTTCTCGTATTCGAAAAATGTTGCGTTCGAATTGCGAATTGAGCTGTGTACCACCAACGTGTCGCGACCAAGTAGTACATGCACTTGTTTTGCCAGACATGAACTTGCACGGTTAGATGCCGTGTGAACTGTTTCGTGTAAATCTACATCGTTCGAAAACGCAGTGGCAAATTGCCACGACAACTCGTTTATTTGCCCTAAGGGCAATCGTGACTATGATCGTGACAGTATAATACATGAGCGACGTTAAATCAACATCGACACGTATTTACACTTCTGCGTATCGTATTTTTAAAATACACAACTCGTACGAGTGTATCAGGAAAAACACAAAACTTGGAAGCTTACACAAAAATTGTTTGCCTTGTATTTTACTTTTTACAGCAAAAGAAACAGAAGTTGAAAAACAATGGCCGCGTATTGCTGTTTTTTAATTTTCCAGGCCATTGTTTTTACAAAATGGAGTTTTCAAATGGAGTTTGAATAAAATAGAGGATAGCAATGAATAGTGTATTGGAACGAGTATTATTATTTCAGATAAAGATATTTCTGATGGGAAAAGGAACGTGCTATTTCAAACATGGGACGGTTTCGTTTTATTTTATTATTATATAAAATAAATGTGAATATATTAAAATTGGTTCACGAGTGGGCTATATTTTTGCTCATTCTCGGCCCAACCAGTAGATGAGTAAACCTTTGCCAGAAAATTTCGTTCTTCTAGTAAACATTCATTTTTATTTATTTTATACTCCCTGTTGCACTAATATATCATTCCCCTTAATTACCGAGAAAATTACTGGAATAATTATTAGAGAAACGTACAACTTTGATTTCCTGTTTCTTGTTGTTCTTTTGGGAAACAAAAATCTGACATAAATACTAATATTAATTGGAAGATATTAATTCTCTCCGTATAACGTATAAAATTCATTTCGACCCTGTTATTGTAACCTTTACTTATATTGTAATTTTTAACTAGCTGGAAAATGGTATTGTCGCATATATACGAATTACGTTCGTAAAAATTCGGCGAATACGTCGAAAATTCTTGTCTAAATGTCTCTCGCAAAGGTTCCTGCGAATCATCTAACATCACGTTTAATTCACGTGCTGTGCAATTATACGGGCGGTGATCCTTGAGTTTCGCAACTAGAGCAAACTAAATTGAGAATTCATGTCTCAGGTAAGAGTGACTAGCAACCCTCTGGCTGGCGAGAACGAGGGAGAAGCAGCCGAACTGGCAACTTGCTTCGACAATCCGAACCATATCGAGCTACCATCGGCTGGGCAACGTAGCAATGGATCCGGGCCAATAGATACGACGACTTATTGCAAGAGAGACAAGCTTCCGCGGAACAGTTTCGCGACCAAGCTGGTATCGAAACCATCGACCATGGTGTCGGCAACTACAATCGCTACTCCAGCATCCATGGCTACGTCCACCGTTCCTTCTACGCGAAACGAGTAATTATTTCATTTCATCTCTCAATTATCGATATTTCATCCCTGCTGTTCTGCTCGCGTTTCTGCGATATAGTCGCTCGAGAGATGAATATTATATTTTAGTTATTAAGATAGCAGAGAGTCTCGTGTAATATCGGGGCTCTCTTCGCTGTAATTTGCATTAGCTGCGATAAAAATGAAATTTGAAAAGCTTGAAGAGGTTGATTTACAGTATAAATGGATCTTGATGGACGGAGGGAAATTGCTTTTCTATCGGCGAAGTAACTTTAATAAACGAATGAATAGTCCGTAGGAAGAAAGTGCTTCCCGAGCGGGAAGCTATTTTTATTTTGATTTTATTTTCAATTATCGGACGTAATTTGATTTTAATTATTCGGCAATGTCTTAATTTCAATTTCTCGTCAATTTTTACCAATAGTAACGTAACTTTTATTGTTATTTACGCGTTTTTAATTTTTAATTCTGATTCAAATTAAAGGAATAGCCATACGTGTTAAAAATTTCCGTATTCCATATGAATTTTTATCACTTGGATATAGTTTCTCTTGAAATGAATAAAACAAAAAAAAAAAATAAATATGAATTGAAAAGAAAGAGTGCAAAGACGGGGAAACGGGAGCAGGACAGAAGGATTGAACTCTAAAATCCTGTCGTCGTTATAAATATAATGTAACCCTTTCACCTTAACCCAGCAACGACGATATCCCGCCACCCTTACCACCGCACGGAATCCCCGTGAGCTCGGCGATGGCTTCGGCTGCTGCAGCTGCCGCGACGGCCAACAACAACGGCAACGAGGACTACAAACCGCCGGTGCCGCCTCACAGGAACACGGGGGTGATCGTACGACTGCCGGAAACACCGAGGAAACATCGTCACAGGGCCTCGAGCGGCAGCGCCGGCGGCCACCACGGGAACAACCAACGTCACAACAAGCAGATTCACCATATCAAACCGCACGGTAAAGCTAGAGTAGGTAGTCCGAAAGAAAACGACGCGGAGGAAGAGGAGTTCGTGGAGCTAGTGAATCACGATGACAACAGGCATTCGAAGGACGGGAGAGCCAGAGAGGTGAAGAGGGCGACGATCGTCGGTAATCCAATGTTCTCGTCGTTCTCAACGAACGCGGTCGCCTCGTCGATGAACGTGTCCAGCCCGACCGTGGCCTCATCGTCCTCGTCACCGCCTAACTCGTCGCCGTCCTCCTCCGCCTCGTCCTCGTCAACGTCGTCCGCGTCCTCCTCCTCCTCGTCCTCGTCAACGTCGTCCGCGTCCTCGTCCCACGAGCAAGAGGAATCGGTGGCGCTGGACGATCTGAACCTGGGCATGGACTACAACCAGATCATGCAGTACTTCGACAACCTGAAGGAGTCGAACGCCTAGGTGATGGCGTTCGGCCTCGAAGAAGGCCGAGTAGTCAAGGTCGATGCGAAACCCCGGAAACCTCGTTGACCAGGCAAACGGCGTTACGGATACTTGAACGTAAGCTTGGCCAGAACGTTCTCCGCTTCCTCCTCTCGCCGCGTTAGCACGTTCGCAATGGAGAACCAACCGTTGGCCGAGCTCCACCGCCGTTCGAACGACCGCTCCGGAAGGTTTCGTATTCTATAGGCTATAATCTAGTCAGCTTCCTAGCAGCACATCAAGAGTATCGCGCAAAACGCAAATGGACATAACACGACACGACACGTACGATACAAACATACATACATACATACGTACATACATACATGATCACACGCGTATAGAGAGGAAGACAGACGCGACACGAGACACGCTAGCTATAAAAAGAGCGTGTTCCCGACACCAATCACATATCGCGCGTTCTCTGGTACGTAATAAATAATAATAATACCCGCGTACGTAATAAAAATTAACACACGCGAGCACACGAACATTTCGTACATACGTATTTACGTATATTACACACACGTACACGCGCAGAGGCTTCAAAAGTGTGATCGCCGGTGGCCGGGGCGGGGGCTAGGTAGATCGCGCGCCCGATTCGACCAGTTTCACTCCTCTCCATTTCCTCCTCCATTTCCTCGATCGATCGAAACCTCGCCGATCCTCGCTTCAGCCTCTGTGCGATATCGATCTTTTCGCTCAAGCCTTTTTCCTCACGGCAATCGAACGAGCCCGATTCTCCCCCTTCCCTTCTCTCTTTCTCTCTCGTTCCTGCCACGCGACAGGGCGGGCATTCACCAAAATGCGGCCGGACAAAAACCCGACTCCTCTTTTGTCTCGAGATCGATCCGCGGCCTCGACAGCGACGTTCGAACCGTCGCCGAATGGCGCTTGTCCCTTTTTTCCGCGTCGTCTTTCCGTTCGCTTTTGTGTGTTCATCCATGTGCTCGATCCATCGTCGATTCCTAACGGAAAGATAAAGCTTCTCTCCGCTCTCGTGTTTTTTTTTTTTTCTCCTCATCCCTTCAAGGTTTTTCCGTCGTTTCACCGAGTTTTATTTTTAAACAGTCGCTCGCGCCGAGTCTTCCCGACCGTAAATTCCAGTCGCGGCAACACGAGCCGGCGAAGATCGATATCGAGAGGAGCGACGTCGGCTACCAGGGCCATTTTGCTTCTTCATTCCGATCTACGCCGCGGGGGAAACGATAATGTTTATTCGATCGTTCGTACATCGGAATGTTTGTAAATTTTGCTTTGTAAGACTGTGTACATATATATATTATACATCGCGATCTGGCGCATGTTAATTATGAACTATAACTGATTGCAAAGTTACATTTTTATGGCAAACTGATAGCGCATATCTAATCGCTCGATGGAGCCGAGCGAAAACGCGAGTAAGGGCCGCGTGCATCTTTCTATCTTTCGGCGTTTTCCCTTTCCCCTTAATCCTCCTCGTTTTGTACGAATCTCATCGAATCGCTCGTTTCACGCTCTTCGTACGAACTACCTACTTATCTTCTCGTATCTCGACCTGACATATTCCACACACATGCATGGAAAAAAAAAACGAGAAGAATTTCGTCTTAAGACGAAACGGATCGTTGGGATACCTTATTAACTCGTTAATCGGGGAGATCGAATGAACCCCGCTGAATGTAATTTTCGTAGCATTTCTGTTGAAAGTGAACTATATTTTTTTAGTTATATTTGAAAATCATATTTTATAAAGACGTATCGTCATTGAGTGACGAGTCAATTTTGAATGGTTCTTTTTTTTTTAGTTCAAAAGTCGAACAACGTACTTAACAGAGGTTTGCGATTGTTCCTTCATAAAACCTCTACGAAAATGTAAGTTATCATTTTCTTTTTCCGTGATCTTTATTCAAGGAATGTAGTCGATTTAATTTTGCTTCGTTCCTTGGGTCAGCTCCGACCGATCTATATTTTTCTTTCAATGGGACGAGTCCTCTTTGCATTTTGTGCAAGTCTGAATTTGTTTTTCTTCTTCCTCTTTTGTTCTTTCCTTCTCTTTTCAAGTTGCTCGTCGAAACAACAGCAGGATCACAATGTGCAAGTCAATTAGTTTCTCGTCATTGATTCCTAATTTTGTGATCGCACGAACAGTGTACAGTTAGAGTTAAAGGATGACCTGGTTAACGAGTCAAGGAGGACGGGAGATTATCGGAAGATCTGCGAGCTGCAAAATGGGAAACGCTAATCTCCTAAACGAGCTCGCGCCGGCCCGAGACGCTGCTCCGATATCGCTTTTAATTACCATTCGACCCTCCCCCCATCGATTGGATTCCGCAATTGTCCGCGTACGTGCCACCGGTCGCGAGTGCACGTTTTAAACGCGTCGCGAGTCGGTGCACGTGCTTCCTCGCGTGAATGCAAGCGCAATCGCATTTGTGCCATCGTTAGTTACATCGTAGATGTAATCGTCCTCGTTCATGTTCGTCTATACATACATACATACATATATACATATACACTTGTACACCCAGAGAGAAAGAGAGACTGGAATGGAATAAGTCCACGCGCGCGCGCGCGTGTTTGTGTGGTGTGTGTGTGTGTGTAAGAGAAAGAGAGAGAGAGAGAGAAAGAGAACGAATGAATGGATTAGAGAGATATGCAAACTACACGCACACCTTATAGCCTTCGTTCTTCCGCACCGATTTGATTTCCTCTTGCGAATCCAATCGCACTCCTCCTTCCTCCCTGCCATCCTAAGCAGTTATTCGACAGGCTCGACCCGTACTCCAAATTTTTTTTAAAGTCAATACAGGAGTTCTTTTCTTTCTTTTTTTTTTTTTTCAGGAAGAAAGAGCTTCCCTTTTGTTTACTTCTTCTTTGAATTCATTTTACCTATTGTACCTATTTGAATAGGTATCTTAAATTCTGTTCGAAATTTGGTATTTTCGTAGTCACGGGCAATCGTTTATTTCAATTATATAAATAAATCCGGTATGAAGACTGAAAAATTTAGAAAAGAATTGTTCTTCTTACATATCATAATACGTACAGTGTTCATTATCTTGAATTGAGAAACGGTGAGCATTTTAATTTTACGAATCAGCTCTCATTCTCTGAATCAAATCGAGGAAATACGATGATTCGGAATTTGAATCTGTGCATATATATTTGTTGCTTTCTTCAACATGGGCCTGTTTATATAGAAAAACGATCGAAGAATCTTCGATCGAAGACCGATCAGCGAAGGTGCGCAAAAATCGTAACAATCCGATCTATAAATCCACGCGATCCCTAAGGGGTCGCTCTATCTTATATAGGCATTTAAGGACTACGTGTCTAAGTATGTATGTATCTGTAAGTTGTGTGTTAGCATGTCAAGCGTGAGATATAGAGATGTAATGCCGATGAACACTTGAAAAAGGATAAAAAAAAAAAAAAGAGAGAAAGAGAAAAGACGCCCGAGTCGGCGTTTAGAGGACGCGAAGGCACGTCAACCCTTTGCGAAGAAGAGATTTTTTTCTTATTTATTTATTTTGTTAATGATATGTCCTTTGCCGAAGACTCTGATCTTTTTTAAATTGAGACATTTGATTGATTAGAAATATAACGTTACTTTCCATTTTGTACTAACATTCCTTTATTTCCTTAATTCGAACGTCGCGGACGAACATGTTCTCACCCTAAACGCTAGCGAACTACCAAAGTGATCGAGATAAAGCAGTTTAAATAATAAATTCACAACGATGCGATTTTTATACGTTTCATTGACCTTTTGATTGATGCAAGCTTTATAAACTGTAGTCGTCGGTAGTTCCAGCGTCGAGGGGTGCAGCAAAGGGTTAAAGGGTGCCGCAGACAACGTAAGATACCCCGCCGAGAATCTAGTCTTATAGCGTAACTAATGCATTAATTATTAAATACTAATGAAAACGCGAAGCGCGATCTACATTGCCTTTCGCCTGACTATTACTATACGTATCCTCGAATCGTCTGGCGGGGTGAAGTGGCGGTTGTTTTCGCAGCTCTGCCCGCGGCCATCGTTTTCCCTTTTCCCTCGAGGAGCAATCGAGAGACGACTCATCGCGCCATCGAGACAGCGGGACGTTAAAACGAATCAATCATATCGAGTACCGTGAGAAGTGAGACAACAAACGCTAATTTACTCTTAAAATTAGAACATACGCCAGGGAATCTCGTCCTTCGGACGAGACGAGCACGGAAAGAAAGAAAGAAAGAAAGAAAGAAAGAAAGGAAAACATCAATCCCCCGTAGGACGAGGAATCCCGCGCAGAGCCGGAAAAAAATAGTATTTACGATAGAAAATAGTGGAGTGCTTGCGAAGCTGTTTCGCGCGAAACGAAC
>CAJDYZ010011065.1:41803-65776 GCA_903986555.1 Heterotrigona itama | reverse complement strand
TTTTTTTAACTCGAAGGAACATAGCGTAAAGAAATTTAATTCGTGTACAAAGTCTGCCAGATTTACCAGACATAAGGGATAATTTTATATTTACGTAACAAGATTATAAATGTAAAAATCCAAGAAGATTTGATTGTTTGTTTGAAAGATTACGTAATGCTATAGTACGGTAAAATTTATTTTCAGATACTATTATATAACAATATATGTCCATGAGTAACAGTGTAAGAATTTAATTGGTTTCAATTTATTTTATTATGAAGAATTTTATCGTACCTTCTTAATTCTTAATTCTTAAAAAAAAGTTTTATTCTCTATTTTCAGCACATTTTTCTACGTTACATTGTAAAAACTTTCCCGGCATACTGAATATGATTTAACCTTCGCACAATGGGTTTTTCAAGTTAAATTTTCGTTCTTTCTCGTTGTTTTTCTGAAATATTTTCTTAACGATAAGGACTCATCCAAAGTAATTTGTTACGTGCATCGAATCAAAGTGACGTGGCAATTATTTTCAGATTAAAAAAAGGGACTGCGAAATTCCTCACATCCGCGTCAAAGCTCACCGCTGTTCCGATTAAAAGAAACGACAATGGAAATGAGTGCTGCCGGAAAATGCGAGGACCGAGTAAGATGAAACGGGAAAAAACCAGCAAACAAAGGCGCGAATACAAACGTAACGTCTTCCCTGTAATTGTTTGACAAATAAAACCAAGCTTCATGGCGCGGTTCTACACTTGCACGCTTCCGACTTTTATGACATTACCGCGTATTCTATATGATCGTTTTAAACAGCCGCCTTTAATGTTGTTACGTGGTACAAATTACTTTGCAGCTGCGTAATATTCTCTCTGGACGTTCTTATTTCAGTTTGAAACACGCCAAATTCACGTCTCGAGTCTCTCCATTTTTTTCTTTTTCGATCAATCTGTCGCGCGAGAACCGCGAATTCAACGATGTACAACTCGTACGAGAGTAATTTTTGTTTCGTAGAATCACATGTTTAGTCATTCTTTTGTTAGATGTTCGTTCATTTGTTACGACTGTGAAACTAGTTTAGTAGTTGTTTTCGTTATCGTGTTAAAAAAAAAATGCTGCTGTAAGAACTCCGTTATTTTGGTAAATTTTATAACCAAATTCCGAGAACCGTGAATTTAACAGTGTACAACTCGTACGAGAGTGATTCAACAATAGTCCGTAATTTTTGTTAATTGCGTTTCATAGAATTGAACGTTCATTCGCCACTTGTTACGACTATGCAGCTAGTTATTTTCGTTAAAAAATGCTGCTGTAAGAACTCCGTTGTTGCTCCAGCATATCTTATAATCAAACCGCGACTTGTTGAATAACGACCACTCTTGTGACGATTCGCGCGCGAGTGTGTCGATCGTTTCTCCGTGCGAATAATTCTCACCGTGTTTCACATTCACAGAATGAAAATGACAGACGGATACGTGTGATCCAACGAGCTTCCCGACGATGTGTTTCGAAGGTTTTGTTTGTTCGAGTAACTGTTGCCGACTCTGCGGTGACACGTTTACCTTGGGGTTGAGGTCGCTGCCCTGTTGCATAAGCGTGCCGACCGTAAACCAGAAGCTGTTGGCCATGGTAAACTCGTTGACCGTTCTCGGTAGAGGAATGTCGTCGCTGTCAGGATCCAACGCGCTCACGTGACCACCCTGATGACATCGGGACCCCCGCCAAGTGGTGCGAAATTTCAAGGACAATTACACACAGGCTATGCCTAACCAGCTAATGTTCAACCGAGCAATCGAACGGTCGTGGATATCGATACACGCGATGTTTGTCAATGGTGTTGCTTGTGAAAATGTTCGAACGCTTCTGAGAGATATGTAACATATCATATGTACGTGTTAATACGCAAATGAATATTATTTATTACGTGAAATAAATGTTAATTATAAATCGAAGTTGTACGGTATTATGAGGTTCGAATGATGTATAATTTATTCAATGAAATGTATATGCTTCCAACAGATATTGTACATAGACATTTTCAGACTGGTTTCGAATTTCGCAAATATAATATAATAATATGTTTTTCGTTATGATGCATTTAGACTAAACAGGTGTACTGCGACAAAATTCATGCTCATATTATGTTGTATCGTTTATTACATTCAGCAAAAAGGAATAAATTTGGTTGAAAGTGAGAAGTCAAAAAGAAACTGTTGCCTTGAACACAATAAAATTTCATAGATAGAAATTCTTCAAACAAACGAGTTCAAAAGATTCAAACTTATTTCTACAAATATCACAACGATATTGCACAATTAATTGCCGACGTGCTGCAACAACATTGACAACTTGAACGATTTTTCGTATCTCCAACGACGCGTCATACATCGAGATACGAATCTATGACGACATAATTCTTCGCGAAGGCTTCGTGCATCCGTTCCAAGGATTCGGTTGCACGGTCGATTAGCACCACCCGACGAGAGCCTACCTGTAGCGGGCATTTGCAGCTCGGGCAGGGTGTCGGTTCGACCCATTCGTAAGGCGAGAATCTCGCCACTATCCAAATCGTTAGGGAGACCATCACGTAAGCGCCCAGCATGGATAACCAAATCTCCACGGCGAGGGGATTCATGAACGAGAACAGCCTCGACGGCATTCGCCCGGAAACCTGCAGCAATTACACGTATCTCCGGATTACTAATCCTGCGGAACCTTATACCCCGGAACCTCTATCACTCTCTTTCTCTCTGCCCAATTCTCGTTCGGCAAATCCCGATGTATCTGCTCGTCCCGGCCGATTTTCCCCTTGGTTTCCTCTCTTGGTCATCGAAACCTCTTTACCTCTTTTCCGCGCCGTTTGTCCGCTATTTTCTTCCTCTCTTTGCCCCTTTCCTTTTCTTTTTCCTCTTTTCTTTTGTCACGCGAACCGACTCTTTATTTCGAGGATAACAGTTTCAGCTATGCTCCTCTGTCAGTCCGGTGAATGGCGGCGCAAGACGATCCTTTATCTCGCCGGGGAATCACGAATTCCGTTTTCTATTCTCTGGCCCGTCAGGAGCCAACCGGGATACAATGGCGGTGGTCTCAACACGGCGGCAGAAATTTAACCGGTAGACGAGTTCCTTTATCCTTCTCGTTCCCCTTCTTTCTTCCCTCCCTCCCTCCCCCATCCCCCGCAGCGCTCGTGCGCGCCCAGCCGTTTCGTCGGACGCGAAACTGGAACGCGAATCATCGTGATTTGGGTTACGATCCGAGCGAATCTGCCGGCGTCGAGTCCTCCCCCGATGCATTCGAAACCGACGACAATCGGCGCTTTCAGCCGTGACAGCTTCTGATTTTTCTTGCTCGCTCGATCGCGTCACGGGAGGATTTCAGACGGAAATCCGGTGGCTGGAGGATGAAAGTAATTCCGTAACTGCTCTCGGAGATTTGTTTGTGGATTCTGCGAGACGTTTATGAGTAAATTCGTCGATTTTCTGCGGAAGAAAGATTTCGTAGAAAACGTTCCAGTATTTTTTTTTTCTCCGGGTAAAATTTGCAGAGAATATTCTATAGTATATATAATAAGAAAGAAACGTTGTGTAAAACGTTGGTCTTTGAGTCTTCATAATGAATTAAATTATTATCATCTTAATTATATTTGTATTTTCTTTTTATATTTCATGAAATACGAAGTTATGTCTATTGTGTTGAAAAATAACAATGGATTCATTAGCTTCGCGAAGAAAGATCGAGTTGATTATTCGCTGCAGTTTCAACGAATCAATCGGTTCTCAACGTAATAATTTTATTTCCGCTTATTAAGAAAGATAAAGGCTTTCAAAACGAAATTGTTTCTTTTTACATTCGTACGAAATTTAAATGTAGAAAAATCTATGGCACAATACCGAAATAATAATATCTAGATTCTATTTTTTAATTCTATTTGCACAAATATTTCCAGTTCAGTCATTGCGTCTATCATTTTAAATGATCGCAAATAATGAATCGCGTCTTTCTCTCGATCTATATTTTTACACAACGGCTCGGACAATCATCACGGAAGAACTCTTACATTTATATCATTTATATCTTGCGTAGCGACAGACGGTCAAACAGATCATATGGGTAAAATATCAAATCAGTGTGTACTTAGATTAAAAAATACAACGTGAACAGCGCAATTCACTGAATGTCAAAACTTATTGATAAATTTCTTTCAAACTTAGCTGAAGCCTTGATCTTACAAAAATCTTTACAAACAACCTCGGTATACTTTTCTGAGCAACGTCATCATACATCATCAAGCGTTCGTAATTTTCAAATTGTCCAACCGGCAAAAACTGCGACCATTCGTATGCCAGTCGGTTGACCGTTTCTTTCGCCATAAAGTCCGCCTTTAAGAATCCACAAACTTCCTCGGCAGTTATGAACGAAGAAGGGGACAAGGGTCTGCTCTTAGTCGTAGGAGTAATTGAACGGCAGAGAAATAGTCCAGTGGCGGAGCACCTCGTTAAGTGTACCTTGGGGTTGAGCCCGCTGCCCTGCCTGAGGAACGTGCCGGTGATAAACCAGAAGCTGTTGCTGACGCTAAACTGGTTCTCGACGATGTCGCTTTCCCCCAGACACGGGTGCGGATTGTTCCACTCGTACGGGCTGAATCGAGCCATAACGAAGAGGGTGAAGCTCACCAGCATGTACGCGGCCAGCACGTACAGCCAGATCTCCACGGCCAACGGGTTCATGAAGGAGAACAACCGCGTTGGCTGGCTGGAGGGCACCTAAATTACGTTACGCTACGATTTTAATTAAAACGGATCCCGTACGCCGCTCTCCCGCCGTACCGGCGCGGGCCTTTTTCTCACGATTGGTAACGCCGGACGAATCGATATTTCATCGAGAATCCCGCTCTCTCTTCAACGCCGCTCGTCTCAATGTCCTGTAGTTGAAAGTGCAAAATGAACTCGAGAGCACGTGGGATCGTTCCTGACGATCGCACGGAATCGTATGGAATCGTATCATCTTTGAATAAAGTATCGTTTTTTTTTTTGCTAAATCTGTGACAAATGTAGTATGAACCAGATTGATCAATCCTGTAAATTTATAGGGAGAGAAAGAGAGAAATGATGATTCGCAGATGTTTGTGCACTTATGAGAAATTTAACATTGCAACTACGATTAGAGCGATCAAAATGATCAATTTGTAGAAATTTTGTTGTGCATTTTTCGACATTTGAGTTACGACATTTCCTCGTAAAATATATAAGTAAATGCTCATGTTCTTCATTATATTACGAGTTATTTTGTTTCTTATCCATTTCAATTTCTTTGACAAAGGTTTTATATTTTAGTCGATAACTCTATTAAGGTTTCACAAAGGTTTCTCTGCATCTGGGAAAATATATGAAATATTCAAGGCAGTAGACGAAAGGAATTTCTATTTAGATTCCACGTCTTTAATTATATTCGTGAAAATATCATAATTCGCAAAATTGCATAGACATCTGCAGCTTAATAATGACAATTACAAACACTATTTAAACGAACTTGGCGAATATTTGCGAGTAATTCGAGGTAACTCGGGTATTTGTATCTCGAGTTTTAAAGATTTCTGCAACGAAAAGAAATTTCTGCGACGAAAATTTTCATTTTACAAAAGTTTTCAAGTTGTGGAAAAGTTCGATTACAATTGCATTAAATTGCAATTAATTTATAGAAATTGTACGTGAACAATGAAAATTGATCAATCTGGATTCCTGACGGTTCCTCATACGAGAACGAGATTCTCGAAGGTTGATACATGTTGCACACACCGTGAATGTAAATTACAAGTTAGTTTACCATTATCGAGTACAGTGTGAACGACAACAGCGACTTACCTTAAACAGAATTCCGATACCAAGGTTCATGAACGGCTTGGTGAAATCTATTACGCTCTCCCGAGCGTAATTGATCGTCATAGACGCAACAGCCAGGTCCGCTCTCTGTGGGCAAAAGCGAGATTTCTCGCGTGAAAACAGAACGATAGTTCTACATGCATGCCTCGTCGGACACGAGCTGTCCAAGTATTCAAAAAAAGAGAACACGCGGAATTGAAATTCATCGGACAACGTCAGAATTCTCTGTAACTACGAGTTTCGAAAACGAAAATCCTCCTATAAAGATAAAATACTTGGTAGAATGTAAGTTAAAAACCCTTCCCCGAGCTAACGTTCAAAATTCAATAAATCGGTAAGAAAAAAATCGTACAGAAGTTTGAAGGAGTTGTTGTAAAGAGAAAGTTATATTTTTCAAGACTGATGGACGCAATATCGTGGAAAAATTTTTTCCACTTTTTTCCCTTTAGAATTGAATTTTTACAATTTTCAAAACTAGAAATATCGCGCCTGTTGTGTGATGTGAAAACACCTTTGAAAACCAAAAAGCACGATTCTTTTTTACAGAGTCGCAACAGTTTTTCATCATTGTATGCTGAATATAAAATTAAAAAGCTCACCATTGGAATTTAAATTTCGCCACTATTTATGATTCTATTTTAAGATATTGAAAAACTATTCTTAAGGGTATCAATGAACATAATTGTATCACCTTCAACGTGATATTTCTCGACGGAAGAAAGGAAAAGCGAAAGGCTTGTTTATCGTTCGAGGAAAACCGATCGACGAACGCCCGCCTGGCAAGCGTTTGCCCTGCAAAATAGCGAATGCATCTTTTATAAGCGGGCCGAAACCTGGTACGGCCAGGTCACCGCCGATGACGTCTTTCCATCGAGACGATCCACTTATAGCCCCGCCAGTTTCTGGGTTAAGGTCCTTCCTAAAATTCTCTTTTCGCGAACAGATTGCGCTGCATCTTTTATAAATCGGCGAACTATGGAATTCAACGTCCATTCCTGTCGCACTTGTGGTTACTCGCGCGAAACACGACTCAGCCGCGAGCCATCCGGTCAACCTTGACGCCCGGAGGCGCAACATTCATCTTCCCACTCGTGGAAAATTCTCATCCTTTTGCTTCTCACCCTTTACACTCTCGACCTTGTCGAAATGCTCGGCGTTTTCGCCACTTTGAGTCGCGTCTTTTGCCTACTTGTGTCATTCGATCGACGTCTGACCGAATACAAGGTTATACTACTTAGAAGAGCCTTACTACCGATACAATAAGTGAGATGTTTTGAAGCCGCATAAATTCGAAAGTGAGTCATTTGTTTGTTGAAAGTTGAATATTAATCTTATATGTAATTGAGTTGGAAAGTTAATAAAAAGTGAAGAAGCTCCAATATAGATCAGTGTAGAAATATGTCGTACAATTTAGAAAAATTTTCAAATTAACGAGTATTTTTTCCATTTGTCTCAGACAGGAAGAAGATTTGTTGACTTGGTTTCGTTTCGCGTGATACAAGTAAGGTATAAATCCTTACATATATTTTACATATTTATATCGTATCCTGAAATTATATTTGAAGACTGTCAACCCATTTTATGATCATTTGATCATGCTTCTGCGTACATTTCATTCACATAATTTCTGTACTACACCATCCATCTATATTTCATTTCACACTTTGTGCAGAGTCCAATTTTTTCCAAAAAATCTTAAGAACAAAAAGAAAATTCCTAACTTTCGGTCAATAAGATGAACCTGTTAACAATAAAATAAAATATACAGCTGCATTGTGCTTGGTAAATATTCAAATAACAAAGATCCTGCAGCTTAGCTTTTGAAATTGTCTTTGAACTACTTACGTTGAAATACTTTCGCAACAGTCTGATCGGTCGTTCATAGAACGAGATATCAATGTGCACTGCCTCGATCCAACCATTCTGCGTTAAATGTTATCATTAAGAGGATGGAATTAGAGCTAATGGAAATTATAGGGAATTCGCCGGTAGTTTAGCAGAATATATTACGTTGCATTGGTTGGGAAACTAACGGCGACGTAATTAATTCCCTTTAATAATCTTTAATAATCCAGTGTAGTGTCATGTATACGAGCAGCTTCGCCGCAGTTAAGGAGATTAAATTCTGCCGATTTTTGCAACTGGACAGTCTATATCTCTCGGCGAGATCCTCGGTCGAAAGCAGTCGATGAAAGCGATTGCCTAGATTCGCTATACCTCATAAATTATCCGACGGCTGTTGAAGCAATTGGCCACTGTTGGTGAAATTCCAACTTAATAACACGGTTCTTTTACAATTCAGATGTCACCTGATGGCAACATCTGCCATCGGCGGTCGCCATGAATCGGAATATCCGATACGTGGCCACCACCATCGGTTAGAGAAAACGCCAAATTAGATGCTCCTCTCAGGCGCCGAGCATGCATAATGAAAGTCTAGCCAGTCGGGAGGGATTTATTACGACAGCATCGGGTCGCTACTTTGCATATAAAATTATTCGTGGATCCTTCCCTCCGTGTTCGTTACTTTTTTTCTTTTTTATTCCCCTCCTCTTTTTTATTCCCTCGCGAGAATATACAGTTTCATCGAGAGACTCGGTTCGCGTAACAGAATGCCCGCTCCCAAGGAAGTTGCTGATATTTCCCCCGTCTGCGCGATAAACTCCGCGTTAACGTTGAAACTGCATACCAGTTTGTATCGTGTATCTGAATGTTTTGCACCGAGGTGGTTGTAATTAAAATGACACGGCGAAAATAAATAGACGTGTGATATTATGTTTCTGTCCGAGCGGAATGTTGGTATTAATTTTGGTGGAAAATATCTGGTGCGCTTTCGGTAGTTGAGGAAAGTTTTATGGAGAGGGCATTTTAATTGGAGCTTAGTTGGATCCAGTTTGTAATCAGGATATATTTGCATTTTGTATCGGGATTTGTTCGCTGCCTCCCATTACGACGTAATATTTTGCAAAATGTAATTTGAAATATTTGTAATGTTACGATAAATTATTCCTTGATCCTATAAGGAATTTATCTGTCATGCTGGTTTAATTATTTATTTATTATATTTTGTCCGTTGTTTCTCGCGATAAACCAATTACGACAGAATTCAAGGCAGAAGCAACGTTATCTATATCACCGAGATTCTGTAATTTTATGAAATTTCAAGAAATTGAGTTACTTGAAGTGTTGCGACAAATTATTCCTTGATTCTTAATGAATTTGTTTATCACACCACTTTAATTACTTATTAATTATATTTTGTCCGCTGTTTCTCGCGATGAACCAATTGCGACATTAACAAAGTTTCTGTATCACCGAGATTCGATAATTTTATGAAACTTCAAGGAATCGAATTATTATTGTAACATCACGACGAATTAACAGATTGATCCATCGTACTGTTTTAAACATCGTATTTGCCGAGCTTCCTACGTTCAATCGAAACAGTGCCAACACAGAATTGCCAGCAACGAGTAAATAAGAAAAAAAAACAAAACTAGTTGTTCTACAGATATATGCAGAGAGAGCTTCCCACGTTACCTTTTCCATAAGTTCTCTAACAATGCCGTTCCATTCCTTGGTTTTCGGGTCGTAAACACCGTACATGTGATCAGGCACCAGTCGTATGGCGTATTGAAAGCCGACCTGTCCCGCGATCCACTTGAGCAAATCGATGCAGAACCCCTCGAACCTCGCGTTCCCCGTCAGATTCTTGTCTTCCTTCACCATGACGTACGGTTTCTCCTGCAAGAAGATAAGACTCCTTTGACGGATTGCCCGTGCGCGGGACCGAGTGTCGCAAGATAAACAGACGGCCGAAGAAGAGTGGCAGAGAGCGAAGTAGAAAAGGGCGAAACTCGGGGGAGAGGGGAGGGAGAATGCTTTTCTTTTATCTGAGGAGAGAGATTCTTATTCAAAGATAAGAACCGGCATCGGCGGTATGAAACGTGTAGCGTCATTGGACGGTCTCTAACGCGAACGGTTTCGATGGAAGCTTCTAAGTCTGCTTTCCTCCCTTCTTCTCTCCCCCTCCCCCGCTCCTCTCTCCTGTCTCTTTTATCATGAAAAATGGAGACGAAGGCGGAACGCGTCGTATCTTTCGCGACGATTTCGCCCCGACTGCCGGAGCCGAGTGAAATTAGTTTCTTTCGGGGAAGCAGACTTTTCTGGCTGTGATCCGGCGGGAGAGCACGTCCGAAAGCTAAACATCCGACATCGTGATGTCGACGTGTTAGTGAACAGCATGTCCGTTTAAGCATAAAAGTAAAAGAGAATGCGTCTAGGATAATGCAGAGTAGAGTCTTGGGAGTGCAAAAATATTCAAACGCATTTATGAGAAATTTAAGCGATACGAAAAATCTGCAGATGCGCGCAAAAGGATGTTAGAGAATTCGGATTGCGTGTGAATTGTAAAATTCTACGGAATATTTAAAGTAAAGTAGTCGTAATATTTAGTGGCGGGAACAAATTTCTTTCAATTGTATTCGTAAAAGTTTGAACCTACGTGCAGTCGAAGTCTGAAAAATATTCAGACATGAAACAGCTTCGAAGAGCATTCTAATCTCGCTGTTCTCTATCCAGATGAAAAGAGAACGAAATCGAGGATTGAGAAATTATGCATCATTCTTCGCCAGGCTTGGCGTTATCCGTCTCTCGAAAATTCAGAAAGATACCGAAAGGTCTCGACAACGATTTCTGTATCTCGTTCAAACAAAGAATAATTATTCAGATTTAAAAGAAAAAGAAAACAGAGCTCACTAGAAATCATACGGCGTAATGTAGTAAATTATATATATTACGCAAAGGCAGAAGTTCGTTTATAAGAATTACGAAATGTTTCTTCGATGATGTTGCACAGCGAACGTAATTTTTAGAGCAAGCTTCGAGCATCCTGGTGATTACCTCTCTCGTCATAACGACCAAGGTGATATTAGTGGCAGTGTTCTCGTAAAAAGCACCAACGTCCGTCACGTTAACGCCAGTTCCGGGCTTCCACTCGCCCACCTTCACCAGCTCTTCTTTCTTCAACTTCAGCAGATCGAGCTTGAAGTTGTTCCGCTTCCCTTCGTTGAACTCGATATGTCCGGTTAGGCCGTGTAAACCTGCCTGCGAACAGAAATGTTCGTAACCCTAAATTCCACGTTGTAACAACCGTTCCATTTTAGTTTCTCTTCATTTCACTGGATGTTGAGACCTTACGAAAAAGAAAAAAAAAAAAGGGATATAATTACGTAGAAATAGTAGAAGAAACTGTATATCTTAAAAAAGAAGATGTAATCACGTAGAAATTATGGACGAAACAATGATGTGATCGAGAATTATTTAATACTGGGAGATTAATATTATAAAAATTATTAACTATACATCGAGAAATAATTCAAACAAGGATTAAATTCTAACTAGCATTTCTGTAAGTGTATTTGTACGCGCATTTATCGTACGAAGAATAGATGCTTCAAATTGTATATATTTGTGTTAAAAAACTACTAATTCAATGGACATTTTAATTTTAGTTTTATGAAACTTGTTGATACAGAATTACAAAATTAAATCATCTGCGCATGTAACATACATTGAAAGATATGTCGTTCTGAAAAGATGAAATTAACACGTTTACCTAAAAAACAACTATAATATAAATACACTAAATCACTTTCCCCTCGAAATAGCACAAGTTCTCTTCGAAACATCTTTTGATACAATTGACAAGTCTCGAAAATATTTCAACCTCCAGTTTTACAAGAAATTGTACGAGAAAAATTTTATACCAGGAATATTCGTCAAGAGATTTTTCGCCCGCCGGTGAAATTTCGCAACATCATTTTCGCGAAAGTTTCAACGGAGCAGATAAACATTTCCGCAAGAGTGGATAACTGCGCGACTTGTAACGCGCGGCATAATTAATCGTCGGATCGCGACTCGCCCGCTCTAATTCTCCAGCGTAATAATTACTCGATAACGAGACATCGCGTCGTTGTTCGATGTTGCACATTACCGAATTACCAATAATCTTTGTCCGACGTATCTTTTGTTCTCTATTATCATGTACACCAACGATCGTTGTCTGCGACACGCCTACGCCTACGAGAGAAAATCTTTTTCGTTAATTACCACCTGGTAATCGCGGTCTGCTTAATTTACGAGAATCTTTTTTTCTCTCCTTCTCTGCTCGCAGAGTCGCCAGAACCGCCTGAACCAAATTTCAGCCCATTATATCTTTCAGCCAGTGTTTTTATTGGGCGGGCAGCCCGAGTTCCCTGCCAGGAAACTGTGTAACCCAATTTCCTCGTCGTTTCGACGAGCCATCGTTTTCACGATCCCACGATCTCCGCGGAACACAATGGGAGTTACATCGTTTTATTTTTCTTCCTGTCGCTACTCGAATCTGCTGCAGTTTCACGAATTTTTCTTTCTCTCCTTTCGCTGATTGTTATCTTTCACTCTGGACAGCGTGAAATCTTCATTACGAAGAGTTTCGTGGTACGATGCGTTTTATTTGTTGAATCACATTGAAATACCAATCGTAAGAGACTCGCTCTAGTTTCGTGAATTTTAATTTCTTTCCCTTTTTTTTTTTTTATATAGATTGTTCCAAGTATCTTTATTGTCCTTGCAGTCTGCGTAATTATTCAAACTTCGCTGCAACTTCGTGAATTTTTGCAAGTTATTATTTCCTGCTTTTCTTGGTTAGCGTAGAAATCTAGTTAAAAGAATCGACTATCCTAAATCTTCCGAAATATTACGCGCCTTCTGTCCAATTTCTTGAGAACTGAGCAAAAGTGGCTCACTATAATTTCTTGTCTATATCGTAGATTATTATTCTTCCCTTTCCTAAACAGCGTAGAATTATAAATATCAACTAAATGCACACAACAAACTTTTTTGTCAAACCTTTTTGTCAAAATCTTGTCCCGTACAGTATAATTAATTTTAATTGTTCCTTTTATGAATTATTTTCTGATTAGTGTGAGAACTGTCCTAAATTTAACCAAAATCTGCACCACACTTAAACCTAACTCAATCTTCAAATTTCACCAAAATTTAGATTTTACAGATTTCTAATCACTTTTATAATTAATTAATTTTATAGATTTCTTTTCTAATTACGCGAACCGAGAATACCCTAAATCTTTCGCAATATGACGGCTCATGTCATCGTTTTGGAAGGTACACCGACCGGAAGTTACCGGTAGTACAGGCAGCGGATCTACGCGCTGCTACTCATCCGGCAGATTCGTCTGTTAATTGCCTTTGCACCTACACCCACGCATGTGTAAAATCGCAAACCCGTTTTCACGTGCCAGCTGCCCCGAAAACGGGAGCATGCCGATCTTCTGGTTGTTTTATTCGTTTTGTCTCGTCGAATGCATCCAGCGTGTAATAACGACTTGAATAAATAAATCTCGTGCAAAGTGTCATACTTTTCGACGCAAACGTTTCGTAATGAAAATATAGATAGGCTTTATTATATAATGAAATTATGTAATATTATGTAATGAAAATTATATAGGCTTTGTAAAAAAAACGCGAGGGATAATTCGAAGTTACTTTCGGGTTGCAAGAGGAAGATTTGGAAAATTTATACTTCTTATCACAGTGTCTTTTTTTTTTGTTTTCTCGCTTTGCGAATACTATTTGTACGTGATCAATGGACTGCGAACTTTTGTGCAAATTACTCTTTATTTCTATGAGGCCTACGACTCTTTTCTATTACAATGAAACATATTTTATTCGTACGAAGAATAGTTTTATGTTACTTAATTATAATATTGTATTTCATAATTTTCAACAGTATCTCTGGAAACAATATTCAATGCGCGAATTCAGTTTTCGCGGACAAATATTATCGTAAACCGTTGCGGGGCTTTTTGTACATGTTTTTATAATTTTTAGAGATGTGCATATATAATTCATGTTCACTGCTGTTTACGTTTAATTATAGATTTCTGCTTTCTTTTTGCTACTTTAATGTGAAAATTCAACAATGGAATACACGAGAAGTGATAATATGCAAATTTCTATTACTAAAATGTTATCGCTAATTGTTTTAAAATAGAAAGGAAAGGAAATCGAGCTTTACGAAATCACTTATTTCACGAAACAGTAGATTTGACTGCAAAGGATTAAAAATGTAATTTAAAAAATACCTCGATAGGAAGTGGTTCTTAGTCACTGAATTCTATTGCAAAATTTGAATATTTTACATATTTTTACGCATTCCGCGCAATTATGCACTCTTAAATTTTCTACAAATGGACAAAAGTCCGCGTACAAATAATTACGAATAGTGATCGATTACGTCCACGCCGCAAGTATTTATGCAAATTCATATGTCAATTACATTTCATCCCCTGTAAATACTCTAACGAGCACTTTGCTTCGAACGTTTTGTCCACGCACTTTTGATACTCATTCGGCGAATTTCTCACCGTTTATATCACTCGTATATGGATAAACATCCGGCTATTTAGTCACGCCGTTTGTATCTTTAATTCTCTGGCCAGAAATAAATTTCACCAGGGTGAATTACATTTTCATCGCGGCACTCGTAAATTCAGTTGCGAACCTTCTGGATCACTGCGTTATATTCCAGAGTTATCCGTTCTTTTATCCTCGCTTAGGCAACGCTTCACAGAGTAGACAGCAACGAGAACTAGCGTAGACGAACTAGCAAGATCTATATCATCCCTGTGAATCTCGAGCTTTCCGCGAGTTAGGCGAGGCTACGAGTAAACACTTTTTCGTTTGCTCGAGTATTGGCGAGACAACACCCCTATCAAGAATCTTCTGACATTCGTAAAATATTCAACTGTTTTTGTTTTCGTTTTTTTCTTTTTTTTTTTTTTCCTTGGTCGATGAATAAGTACAGACGAGCGAATTTCAATTACATGCGTTCAGTTTTTTCTTACGAATCATACGAAAAATTTCCCACCGAATTTTGCGTTCAGCTTCGTATCTAGTATTGCATCCACTGCAAACTGAAGAATAAGGAGGAAAAACAAGAAATGTCATAAATATGACGAAGAAAATATATAATATTGTATTAGACTCTTCGTAAAATGAAGATCGTATCAGACATTCCAAAAATGAATAATTAATAAACCTGTTCGGTCTCTTTGTAATACGTCTTACAATATTACCTTGCAAAAAAATTCTAAACAATTGCAATCATAATTTAATAATTCTGATAGTTCTATTTGTTGCAAAACGTGTGACATGTTGGAAAATTACGAAGAATGGATATTCCCCTTCGACTGATTGAAACGAATTCGCTGGTGGGAGTTACGTGGCGCGCGAATTGCTCCGCTTAAAAATCAATGCTTTTACTTGGTGGAAATCTACTCGTGAAACCGGTCGTTCGCATCGTGTCTGAGAGCATCTTTTTGAAAAATTTTTCCACCACTAGACCATGACGTCTGACCACCGACGTCCGTGTATACCCGGTCGTCTCCATTTACACTCGGCGAGCAAATATTTGCTCTGTTCTCAAAATCTCCGCGCGGTTCTCTTTTCGACCAGTGTAACAACCTACAGCCAGATCCGATGTTTGAGATAAGTTGCTTTGATTTCTTTTGTTGCTCGACTCTCGACTTAAAAAGCTTCGAATACGTAGGTAGGAGGAAGATTAACTGTGTGTCTGGTGCTAGGATGCTCAGAGTGAGGCCAGATGAATTTGATGTCGACAGATGTGACACTTGGAGCTAGTAACGAAAATTGATGCGATAAATTCGAGAACAACAGGGGATTCGTCTGTCAACGTTTCGAGGAAATTGGTCCCTCTCGGTTTGTCTGTTTTAAATCTTGATCGAACAGTGTCTTAATAACTTTTAATTTTATTATGCAACGGAGTTATTCTCGTATATTTAACGTAGTACAGAGAGACTTTAAGAAAAATCAGGTGAAAATTATGTTCAATACATATCCACATTTGATATTATAAAAAAATCGTGCCAGTCATGGGGTGATTTTTTGATTTCATTCTCGTGAAATTGTTATTTCATTTCGTTAGTGGTTATTTTAACACTGAAACTACCAACGATCGAAGCATAAAATTTCCGCCAGAGACGCCGAGGTGAAAAAATAGAAGAGACCTATGATAATAATAACTTGCACAAACTTCTATTTATGTATTTCACGAAAAATCATTTAAATCTCTAAAAGTGCATTGTTTCATATCTACAAAATTTCTGACGAAAAATTATAAATTGGTCATTTTAATCACTTTGGTAGTCCTAATTGGCATCTGGTAAGAGGGATATATTATTTGCACGAGGCAATCTATGATGATTGCAATGTATTTCTTAAATAAAACCAAGCAGTTTGTTCCTCCACTCAGTGATATCGCACTTCTTAAATATCTTAGAGGCTGACAAATCGATACACCAGCTGAAACGTGGAAATTTATACTTCCGAAAGTCTTTTCGGGCTTTGAGGCTGATACTGACAGCAAAAGCTGCGCTTGACTTAACGTGACCATTGTTTTTTTTCCGGCGTACACGTCGACGATGAAATGTGTAGTTTTTCCCTTCGACACGGCGGAATGCCATTCCAGTTTGTTTATTCAGCAGAGAAAAATGTTTTGCACTTGTTTTCGAGGTATTCCGAATATCTCATATCCCCAGTACGAACGATCATTCGTTTCGCGTAATATTCACGTCCGATTGGAATTTGTTTAACCAATGAAAAAGAATCGTAACGCAGGCTGAATACTGTTTGATCGCGCGTTCACAAAAATAGAACGTAACTGGCTAGATGGAAGCCACTGGATTGTGTTAAAAAAAATCGATGACATCCGAAGCTCTGAAAGGCGTAGAAATGGCGAACGATAGTATGTTTGAACAGCGTTTGAAATATTTTGAAGAACGTTATCGCATTTCCTGGAATCGCTACACGATGTACGAATTTTGTTCCTTTTCTTAGAACTTTTGAAAGATTTGTCGAAGAAAGGAGCAAAAGGATTCGAAGAATTTCAAATGGACTCTATTTGTTTCGACAAAACAGGCAACATATTAAATGAATTCGAGCTCAAGATAAAGTCATTAGCAGGTTGAATTTATAGCAGGAAATCAATGGTAGAGAAAGTTAGAAGAAATTAGAAAAATACAATCAGTGACCATTGAATTTAAGCTACTAGCCATTTTATACGTTTTATGTATGTTGTTGATAACATTGAGAGGGTTGAACGAAATTTAATTACAAGTTTTGTGTCAAGAATTAAAATATTATACGTTTGCATATTACTATTTATAGTACGGTTGAACTCTGAGCTGCAAGAGAAAAACTTCATTTGGATCTTCAAAAACGTGTCATTTACCTTTTGTCATATGTGAAAGGAAAAGTTGAAAAGAAGAAACAGACGCGACAAAGTAAGAAAGGTTGTGACGAAACAAACGATTGTATACATTTCCATGTATACTGTGCACATATTTTACACTTGTCCTCTCTTTTGATAGCAAAATTTATTACTAAATTGTATTCAAACCATTCAATTTTATTAAGAACTTGTAAAATGTTTAAAATTGTAAATAGTCCTAATTCAATGTCAATTATTTTATTAATTAAACGGACAATGGTCCAATAATACATAAAAATGATATTTATTTGATTCGATTGCTTCATTATACATAAATTTGTATCGTGTAATTTTATAAATTTTGTGGACGTGCGTTCTCTTAATCCAATCCCTGTTGGAACCGATTTCTCACCTGACATTTCCGGTTTTCTTCCATTGACATCTGTCAGTGCGATTTCTATGCCGCTGGGAAGATATAGATCGATAGGAGGTTGTTCACTCTGTCGTTCATTTCCAAAAAAATAGCCGTCGTTTTGCATTTCAATTTCAGAGACGTAGATGACAGAAAGCTCCCGGCCGGACCGATTTGCCCGACGAATTCGATTTTCTGTCACGTTTCGATTTTCTGTTTTTTCCACGCGTTCTGTTCGGGAAACTCCTGCATTTCGGATCGAACGATAATCACTCTGCCCGATTGAAATACGAAATATTTGCAAGCTTCTTCCTGGTTGGCCCGATTGGTTTCAAAAATTGTTTCCAACTTTGATTACGGCACTCACTATTGCTCGAACGTATCCTGTGAAACTCCGAGAATGCTTGTTTAATTTAGATTCGAGTGTCAGAATGGGCATACGTGTTTGATTTAGATTTGGTTATTCAAATATTCTCGTGATTTAAAATTAAATACCCATTATCCGAATGCTCTCAATTATCTAAATGTTCTATAATCGATAATGCCTCACATTTCGTAGTACGTTCATATAAAATTCACTTCCTTCCACTGAAGTAAAATCATTTTTAATTCAACATACAATTTTTCAGTATAATCGGTATAATTTTTGTACTCAAGGCGAAAGTTATTTCATTATCCGAACATATTTGTCTCTCTATTATTTTACTATCGAGATAGCAAATACTTAGTATTATATGAAAGTAATACGAAAGACAAATTATTTAGTACTTCGAATATAAATCTATCGTCAATGATAAAATATATAATATGTCTATTCTGTTTTATTTATCATTTTATTTCAACTTATTTTTTTCAATTGTCTCAATTGTCGAATTCACTTAAGTTGAATTCTTCATGGTGAATCATCAATCAGATACTTGGATTTAAGTACGAATATTTAAATACGTAGATCTGGATATAACGAATAATTCGAGTACTCAGATATCGAAGAATATTGGGTCAAATGGCGGAAACATGTATTAGTGATAGTAATGAAAGTAAAATAGATGATAACCAACGATCAAACATCATTGACATTGTCTCTATGGTTGTTCGGAAAAACGTCGCTCTCACTTTTCAGATACTATTATTTAAAGTTAACACTAATCTTTCTTATTGAATTTCAGTCAAACTGTATTATTTTTTTTTCCAACTTTTAAACGAAAATAATATAATAACTAACGATGGAACGTCATTGACATTATTTCTGTGGTTATATGCAAAAACGTAACACTTTACGTGCTTTCGTTCTCGAAATAGTATCATTTAAAGTTCGTAACACCAATACTTCTCATCGAATTTCGGTTAAATTATTTTCCTGAGTCTACAAACTTTTTTCGTCGCAAATATAGAAATACCCCTATTCTCCACGATTCGTTTAACGCACAAGCGCAAATCTTTTATCGTGACACGCGGTACCTGTCGTTTTTTTTTTTTTTTTTTTACAGTCATAAATTTATCGAACAGTTATGGGAACAATCGACCTATCCACCTTGAAGGGAATTCGAAAAGGCGCGAGGCTCGTTGCGCAAAACGCCAGTTATTTCTGCGCGCCGGCTCGCTGAATTTCCCGTTCATTTATCAAGGAAATTGTTTCATTTACGCCCGAATATGCGTGGCGCAGTTCATTAATCGATACTCGCTCGGTGACTCCATCGATGTATCACGTGTCCCCCTTTTTCCAATAAACTGTTCGAGTAAAACACGAGTTACTCGAGAGCATTCGGGAGCTCCGTTTTTGTAAATTTGCAAAGTGAAACGAATCAGTTTTGTCGAGAAGGAGGTCGAACGAGTGTGACTCGGCCACAGTCATCGCTTTCTTTTTAATCAATTCTCCATTGATCGCGTGATCCGCTTTCACAGTTTGATTAGCATATTCTTCGCGATTGAATTGCCACTGGCTTAGGCAAACGCGGTTAATTCTCCATTATCACCGAGGTCCATTGAAACAACCGCATTGTCCTGCTTGTTGCAGTTCTCCGATTGAATAATCGATCGACGGCAATGGTAAACGTTCTTGGAGGTGTTTGATGGAAACGAGAGCGAAAAATGTAATTTGACTGTCGACTCCTAGATTTAAAGGGGAAATAAATAGCAAAAATATATGTTTGAATATTCGTTTGTATTTGGTTTGTTATGAAAGTACATGATGCAGAAAGCAAATGAAAATAATCGGAAAAAAAGGAAACATCTATGGAAATTAAGTAAAACGATGATTGATCGGTATGTAAATAAATATATTTGTTATTGTACCTTCGTCTTTTAGTTATTGTTTTCAACTATATTAGTGACAGACGTTAGTAATCTATTTTAAAGTATACTTTACATTTATTCACGGTTCTTGTCATTCTGTACTATTTTCTTAAATCGTACATCGATTAGATTAGTAAAATTCGTGGTATACAGTTTCATTTTCTATTTTACATTCTCCGCGATGAAGATCTGTAATGAAGTTGGATTATATTGAAAATTTCAAAGTAATTTGATACTAAATTGTAAATTAAATTGAAAATTTCGAGTAATTTAATCCTAAATTGTTATGGTTGTCAAACGGTACTGGTGAAAATTTAATATTAATATTAATACGATATATGTTTTCCTATCCAGAGAGTATGACAAGATCAATGAAAATCTTATCACTGAAAAATCCCATCCGTTCAGAAGTTACGACAACTTTTGTCACTGGTTTCACTTACACGAAGAAGTTCGATCGCTCTCAGCGCGATCTCATTTAACGTAACTTGAAAATACAATAAATGTTCCAGCAGAATTGAAACGAAAACTGTGAATCATTTTCCTGTCGAAACGTTGATCAAGTTGTTCTCAATTCAGCGAAAGCAGAATGATCTAATTCGAAACTAAGCCACGAGTTTCGAACGGAAGTTCGCGAGTCTCTCGAACCGGTCGGACTCGACGGAAACTTGGAGGCAATATTCACTTAATAAACCTGGCCACGAGCGTTGTCCACGTGGACGTGAGCTGAGATCCTTACGAGGTCTAACACGTGTTAGTCGTGTCATGGCGAGAAGACAGTTCGTGCAGAACTTGAACGTCGAAAGGATGCAACCGGAAAATAGAATTGTTCGAATGAATCGCGCGAAATAGACCGTGAATAGATGTGTTAGAGGGAAGGGCTGTAAAAAGAAATGATCGGGGAAGAGGGTTTGATCGAGGATGTAAGCCAGCTGGAACGTTTGTTGAAAGGAAGTTGATCAAAGGAACGGAGAAAATGGAAGAAACTGGACGAGGGAAGAAAATCAATCAAACGAAATTAATGAGCACCATCCACGAAAACTTTATCCACATGTCTTGTAAATTGGATTACTTATTATTTATGTGTGTTTAGAGGAAATGCAAGAAATACATTTAATACGAAGAAGTATATAAAATATTCAAAGTATAATATTTTTTAGAATACTTGATATCTGGGTAAAATCTACGCTCTAATTTTTTCGTTATGTACGTAAAAGTGTGGCATTTCATAAATATTCGTAGCAATTCTAAATATTTCATAAATATTTTACAGTAACGTTACAATAATATTTGATAGTCGTAATGCTTGTTCTCGTTATTAATTATGAACATTTAAATCAGTCTGTAAAAATTTGCAAATTATGCTGAATTCTAATATTCTCCGTGTCAAATTGAAATACAAAGTACACATGAAATAATTTCGCAAGACGAACTCTACAAAATTATCATCGGTTCTCTGTCTTTTGGCGATTCTGCTTTCCTTTCCAGGGAACTCAGTTTTCGTATTTCGTAAAATACAATGATGCTTTCAAACCTTAATGATGAAAAGGGAAAAAGGAAGGTAATTCAAGGGCCGAACTACTCGAGTGCGAAAAATGCAGATATGTACACGAGAGGCAAGAAAGTAAAGCTGCGTACACGTAATGTATCGTGAATGAACCGCTCATTTGGCAAATTCATTAATCATACGAAATAAAAAATAAAGACAAGGTATATAACTAGACACGGAATAATACTTATTCATAATTATATTTATTCGTTATCATAATAAATATTATATATGAAAATAATAGCTGCAATACAAATTTTAATATATGTTACTTAATCTCTGTTCCTTTAATTACACTCGTAAAGATATGAAATTGCACAAAATCTTGTAGATACGAACGATTTAGGAACGGGTTTTGCATCGAACCTCGTCCTCGTCAAATAAAGTAACGAGTGTTAGGAAAATTGTTCGTGAGTGTTAATAAGATTGACAAGTGTGTACGTAGCTTAAGAGAGAAAGTCTCGAAGTTGGCCACGAAGAAAAGATGGACAGAAGACACGGGAGGACAAAGACGGTCCATTCTCCGTAGCTATTTGCTAAATACGCTGTTCAATTATTCATGTGTCAACGCTGCTTCGCTTCTACGTGCACGTTTGCGGCTTATCATTGAACGCCTACCAACCTGACTGCCTGAAGCTGCAGGAATATTCGCAGCCATTTGTCGAGATATCCACAATTTCCTTTCCTTGTATATCTCGGATTTGCTGCATCGTTTTCTCTTTTTCTTTCTTCTCCTTTTCTTTTTGTTTCGGCCGCTGTGTAAAATTTACCGAGCACCTTGTGGCTTTTCCACAGTGACACGGTATTTGCATTAGACGTCCATTCCTTGTTGCGTATAAGCAACTTTGGTATTTTCTACGTGACGTGAGAGATTAGCTGCGTGCTTCTTGCATACGACTTTTATTGCATATATGCGTGTATGTTACACGTGCGTGTTGTATAAGACATTTTGATATTTCGTTAATAGCGAGAGACGACTTTTTATATCGGTCAAATCTGAAAATGTTTACGGAATATACATTTGAAATGGTTATTCATGTTTTATACTAATGATTTAGGAAATATATGTTTGAAACAAATATTACACAAGCGTATAGAAAATCTGGAAGATGTTATTAAATACTTAGACTCATATGGTGGATGATTGACTATTTAAATACTTTTATTAAATTTCCACGTTTCATTTTTAGATCTGTTTCAAACTCGACCAGTGCAGTCACGATGCTCGGTTTTTAATACAGTGCTTACGAAATGCTACAATATTTTACACAACACGCAGGATGTAACGATAAAAAAGCTTCCATGTGTTTGAAATTCGTCTTCTCCTAAAAGTTCTCCTAAAATTTTATTTCAATCTCCTGTCACTGTACCTTCATATCACTACAGCAATCGCTAGTCCGAAAATTTATAATTGAACGAAATTCTAGTTGCACAGTATCAGTTGTCCCTGCCTATTATTAATTTAATTGCCGCGGAATGATTTGAACGATCAGCCTCAATGTAAATTAGATGAACCCGTTTTCAGTGGAACTTGCGCGTGCATGCTATCAATAAACATCACGATAGCATCCGATACATTAGAAACATGGCTGTCTGTATTATCCGTATTTCAAATATTTTATCGTTCCCGATCCGGCTCAAGCGAGGCACTATATGTGTATATATACATATCGAATAATTCACAGAATGTTCTCACATTGTTTTCGACGCGTGGATATTTCATCGGAATGGATTAAACTTTCGTGTAAAAATTTCCATAATCTTTCGCTTTTCACTGTCGCGTCGTTGTTAAACAGAGAATAAATTTTTATCGGACGGTTTCTCTCTGATTACGCGTTGACGAAATTTTATGAAATAGTTCTTCGAAACAGAACAGAGAAAAAAACATATGAAACTTTACGTGGCAATGTGCAGCGGAGAAAGTTCCAAATTCTTAAAATACAAGGAACTGTCTGAAACCCAGAGCACTGTGTCAAATTTTCTACAGATTAATTTGAACATGACCTCGATTGAACTTTATATATATTGGAACATAAATATAATAAATTTGTCCATAGAAGTTAATGATAATAGGAAACAATTAAAATTGAAATTGCGACACAGCCAAAAGAGTACACGCAGGAACATAAGAAAGATCAAACTAAAAATGACATTCTCCCTTCATCGTACGAGAAATAGAAACAATAGTAGTACAATAGTAGTATAACCCCTTGTTAACTTCTCGAAACATTTTGTCACTATCTCTGCGTATATTGCAACGTATCCGAAAACGATTGGTACACGGTAGAAAGAATCCTCCGGGTTGTAATAATTTTCTTCCGACCAGATTCCACGTTATTGCCGGTTCCGGCGTATATCACGGCGAAAGTCGGAGCATCGGTTGTCAAACGTTGGTGAGATACTGAAGTTATCGAGTACATACGCGCATAAATTTTAACGATAGGCTGACGCCGTGTATCACGCTGTACTTTACGAGTGAAGCTCCTTTAACGAGCACTCGACTCGACCGACAAAGCGTGTTACGTAACTTCGCTTCGTGCTCTCGGTTATCCGTAATTTACGGAGCAAT
>CAJDYZ010011064.1:59782-84387 GCA_903986555.1 Heterotrigona itama | reverse complement strand
ATAACGCTGGTAATCTGTTACCAAGGCAACCCATCATCGAGTTCTTCGAGCAAGAAATAAGAAAAATAAAAGAGGAACGTGAAGCAATATCGGCACCGCAACCACGAAACTGGCGGGAACCGAAGAGGATAGGTTGACGAAGACTCTTGGGCGCAAAGGGAGTGCAAAGTGTGGAAGGAGCACAAAGAAGGGAAGTTGCAACTTGCGGCTATTCGCCATCGGTGGTTAAGTGTTATTATAAGTGTGGTGATCTGTACGAACGACCGCGATGTGGCCCCTTCTTCGGCAGAGGAACGCGTACGACGGCTTCTCTCTGCTCGTATACTTGGCAATGATTTCACGTTTACGCTCTGGCTATCTACGCTGGCAACATTCTGAAAACGCTGATGGCAGGAGGAAGTCGAAAGGGGAGGTTCAAAGAACGGAAGAGAGGAAGAGAGGTTTGGAAACGTGAGCTGTTTGCGGCGTCGTGGCGAGGGAAAGGCAGAGATGGCCGAACGAACAGCAAAATAGGGAGCGAAGAAGAAGAAAAAGGAAGGAAAAAAAGGAACGGATGTGGGATGAGGGTGAAAGAGAGAATCGTGAAGGAGAAGAAGCGGCGGCGGGTGCGAGTTGGAAGACAGAGGAAGGCTTTATTTTACTTTAATGGCGCCGTAAGCTGGGCAACGCGCGCCGAAACCGAGCCTTCGCTTCGTTCGACTACGTTCGTCATTCAGACTCCTCGGTTTGACATGACTACACCTCGGATTCCGTCTCATCCCTTATTCATGAGAGATTCTTCCTATCGTTTCTCGCCGCTCTGGTGCTACTTTTCCCTTATTCGGAGGCAAACCTCCCGGGGTGGATCCGAGATTACTCTAGTTGCGCGGATTATTGCGCCTTTTATTACCGAGATTAGAGGAGAATCGTGACGCATGTCTTGATGGATACTTGCATTGCGTCGTCAGTGCTTGAAGGAAGTCTTGCAGTTTCCTTTTGTGGCTGTTAAGCTGTTTTCTAGATGTGTGTAAAAATTAATTTATTTGCGTGTAAGTGGGCTAGAGCGCGCATCAAACTTTTAACTCACACAGATAATACTGATATAACTTGAAATAAATGGATAATAGTTCAGATAATGTTAGAAATTTATGTCGAAATTTATATGACCGTGCAATTTTTTTGCAGTAGGTAAATAAACTTTTCAGAAGTCAATTCTTTTTGGAGAAATTGAACATTGATCCATTCAGAACCGGCATTAACGCAACATTTTATTTGCAATCTATATCGCTAATCAGTTTATGTATCAATTCATATTATCAAATTTTTTAAATGTTGGATGAAAGAAAATTTGAAGAACTCGCTTAATGTTTTTTCACCATTTGTCTTCCTTACAAATGACATTTCTATGTAAAAGTGAAATTTACTAAAGATGGAACTAATTAATTTTGATTTTTGATCTGCAAGATTCGTTCAAACGTAACTTTGACAAGTTATCAACTGATGATCGAACTCCATTTGATAGAAAAATATCATTCGAAGAAATATCTCTGTTTTCCGTTATTCCGGGTCTCGGTACGATCGTTACCGTTTATCGTTTATCGTTTTATTCAGTACATGTAAACGTTCCGCCATGTTCGAGCGAGCTCTTTGTCCTCGTGTTGGCGCTCAGCGGAGGCGAGTATATGAGATTTTCAATTAATGTTACTTTATGGGACGGGTTGAGTTGAACCGTGTCTTCCTCGATTTTTGTCGCGTTCGTTTTTTACCGCGTCGCGTCGTTGGAGGGAATAAGGAGATACAGCCAACTCGTGGAGATAACTAAGATGGCCATGAATTAAGGCTGACTGACACGAGGCTATCCGAGGGCGGACTGGATCCGCTTCGTTCGTGAGCAGAAACAAAAATGATTCTGAAAGCGACGCCAACGAGAGACCATGGGGGGATAAGAAGAAATACAACAGTGCTGTTAAAAGAACACCGTACTGTATAGCACGCCCCACGGAGCGATAAATGTAATTTTCACCAGCGTTCACATATGAAGGATTATATTGATTACTGAGCTCAGGTTCGCGCGTTTTTTCACCGTCGCGTGTTAATTGGTGGTTCTTCGCTAATTTCTTTCTGCCTTCATACATGGCAAGATGAAGTTATTTGAACCATTCCCTTGTTTTTGATACTTTTCTCTATGATACGGTATTTTTGTTTTCCTACTCTTTACTTATTATTGACATGCAGATATTTTATAATTCGTGTGTTTGAAGATGTACTTCATTATTCATTATTTCATTCGGAAAATCACTCCGAAAATTCGAAGATAATAGTGAATCAAGAAAGATTTGGAATTTAATATTCGTTGAGATGAAATCTGAATAGTGTTCTCAATATTTCTTGAATTATTAGCTATTGCGTCCAACTTGGGCGATCTGTTTATATAGTGAGCTCCTCGCAGGTTAGAATTATGCAGCGAGGTTGGTTATTTTTCCAGTTTCCCGGGCGTCACATAGCAATATCAGTCGCCGATTCGGCTCGGAGCACTTAGAGTTCCAGTAAGCGGTAGTTTATGAGATCTTAAACAAGCTATGAAAAAGGTATACCGCGAGGACGGCTCGGCCGCGAGTAGATAATCGTGGAATATAGTCCCGCGTTTGTGATAAACCATACGTTATTATCATACGAATTACCACAATTTCTTTGATTATGATCACGAAGAAATCAATTTTGTAGTTTTTCCATCACTTTTTTAGGATTCACTTCTCACAGTCTGTTGTCAACGTCATTTTTCTTTCGGCGGTATTTATCACGCTAAAAGATGAATAGTTTCCTCAAAATGTGTAGACAAATATCACAAGAATAACTATATTACAACAACACGTGGAGGAATAACTAACTGCACAAGTATAGTTACGTTGTTGATTCTCACTGTTGTTTGCTCAAAGATGTAAATGTTTTAAAAATATCTGATAAGATGAGCAATTTTGATCATATTTTGAAAAATGATAAACAGGCAGATATTTGGTAATAATAAATAGAGCCTCCCTTGTCCGAATCTCCATGATGTATTACTAGAACAGAAAGTCTCATCATCAAATATTAAGACACTTAAAAAATTGAAGTTTAGACAAAGCTGACTGTATTATACAGACATATATAATATTCATTGATAACGGTACTGAATATTAAAACTATTTCCCTGAGAAAAACAGATAGAAAATGTAATAACTTGTAGCGCTTTTTGCTCGTAGTCTTTGTATGCAGGATTCAGTTATTCATTACAAGAGAGAATCACCGAGATCCGTCCATTGTTTCGCCCACGTTGAGTAGCTTGGCCGTACCACGATCGAGTATCCCTCTGGTTGGGGTTGACGTGTCGTTATTTATGCTTCGCGTCTCTCAATCCAGTCTCCGACGACAGGCACAACGGTATAAATTCTCCCGGTTCTCTTATTCTCTTATTCTCTCTCTTTCTCCTCGCCATCATTGGCTGTTGCTCCGCTGGTTCTCCGTGTTTCTGGCCTCTGATACACAACCTCGCGGACTCTCACCCTTAGTTCTCCTCCCTCTGGCTTTCCCTCTTTCCCCATGGTCGTATCCGGCCATGCTGGCGTTAAACAGAGACACAGCGAGGGCGCGACAGAAACAGAGAGGCGAACAGCAGGGAAGCGAACGCAAAATCGACCCAACTTCAGCCAACCTTCCGCCCTCCTACGACCACAACGACATCGTGGAACTGCAACGCCCTGGTGCCGGTTCACTCTGAACGTTTCTTCGCGAGCCTCGCCTCTATCTACCTGCCGGAAATTTATAGCGGGCGTCACACGAGCTACGATGTCGATCGGCTCAATATTAATAAATCGAAATCGGCCGAGGGTGGCAGCGTGTGCATCCATAGTTGAGGAGAATATTCAGGTGAAATTTTCGTTTAAGTGCTCGCTCGAGCGTTCCTCTTTATATTGGGTGTGAATGATATTCGAGTTTGTACCGACCAGGACGATAAAAAGGTTTACACGTCGATTTATGGCGGCGAGTCCGCGGGCCCTGAATTATCGTTTCGTCGCTCATTAACCCATTAAACGCCGCCGTTTCGTGTTCGAGAGTAAAAGAAATATTCGTTCTGAGTAACGTTTCTTTCGTTTCTTTCTCCACGTTTCTACTCTAAATGGTTTGATCCTCGAACGAGGGTTAAGTTTGATTCTTTTCTAACTTCATACATTTCGCAGATTATGTATCAAAGTTATTAAGAATATGCTTGTTTCTGTCACCATCAGACAAGAAAAGACACGAAGACCATAGCAGGATTTAGTTCTGTATCGGAATTATCGTTTGACAAAAATTTCCCAAGGAGAATATCGTTGTTTTACGATATTCGATGTCATTTCTTCAATTCAATTTTTCACGGGAAAAATGATGCCGAGTGGGTTGTCGGTATCTCATCCTCGTGACCTTTCCCTTCGCTATCTTGTTTCCATAGTCCGCTAATTAAACGGGCGTGGTAAATACCGGGTTGAACGGTGTGACCAGGTTCGATACGGAAATTGCACGAATTCCCATCGTGTTCGTCGATAGGAACCACACGGTGAGACGGGGAGAAGACGAAGAAAAGAGGAATCGAAATGGCGAGTTCAATGGCTCTGTGAACTCGCTGGGAAATAGTAAAAGCAAGGATACGATGCCAGTCGCGAACGAGATAACTCTTTTATGCTTCTTCGGGATTTTAGTTGCGGTGAAGTTTTTACTTTGAACGATCAGCGACCGCGACATGCCGAATTTCCCTCTGCGACGGCAGAATCGAATTTCACTTTGTTTTCGATCGTTCAACTGATCGATCTTGCTGAATACCTTGTCTGAAATAACAAGGAAATTAACCCGTGAATGATCGTGCTTGGTTTTGTGCATTGTGATAGTCGATTTTCAACTGTTTACTTTAACATTACGTTTAACTCCGTATAACCAGTCTTTCACTCGGTTACAAGAGAAAAATTAATTGTAATTAATTGCCTACCTTAATTTGGGAAGCTTTGGAACAAAGAAATCAATTTCAAGTTATACGATGTTGATACTGAAAACGGAACAGTTTTTGTTACATGCCTAATTTTATTTCGACAAAAATATTTCCTACACTAGTAAAAATGTCGAAGTTATGTTAGGATATCTTCAGAGTGTCTGACAAAAGGAGTTGGATCATTGTACTTGAGAAGGGGATTCTGCATCGCAAGGAAAATAATATATCGTAGGATAAAGTACGTGATCACGGGATGTCGGAAAAGGGAGTCGATGACCGCGAAATTGAAAAAGTTAGCAAGACCCTGGAACACCAAGAATGTCAGCATCAGCAGGAGGCGGCCATCGAGCTCTGTAATTTACGTTCATAAAATCCCACGAAGGTTTGAGCGAAGCCTGTCAAAGAGAATACCATTAGTCGGTCGTGAATTTATTTTCATTTAGTTACAAGAAAGTTGCACACCACGTTGCTTATCTCCTTTCTTGCGCTTGAAACGCGTCTATCTACTTGCTCCAGCGTCTTCTGTTCCAAGAATCTTTCTCTCTCTTTCTTTGTCTGAAACATTTATTATCGGAGAAACTTAAAAAAAAAAAAATATATATATATATATATATCCTTTCAAAATCAAGGAATTGTGATCTTTTTCCAAGGAAATTCTCTAAATGTCGAAAAAATACTTGTCCAGCGGTAAGAGAGAGTTTTTGCTAAAATTGGAACTCGTTTTCAAAGGCGTTTGTTTAATCGAATCGAAGCGAGGAGGAGAACGAGGCAAGGAGCGAAACGCGATATCGGAGGGTTGATATTCGAAGTGG
Source organism: Heterotrigona itama (assembly GCA_903986555.1). Lineage (NCBI taxonomy): Eukaryota > Metazoa > Arthropoda > Insecta > Hymenoptera > Apidae > Heterotrigona > Heterotrigona itama. Next base: position 78,597 of record CAJDYZ010011064.1, on the reverse strand, counting down.
GTCTGCATGACGCACACAACGCACACAGGATCACGATGGAGCGACGGTGGTGGAAATAGAGGCAGGATGGCATCGCCGCGAGAGGGGCGACAGAGGAGGTTTAGGGCGGACGTGTCCGTCAAGAGACGAGGTGGGCGAGAAATGGGGGACGGGATGAATTTGCGCCGTGACAGCCGCGCAAGGGTGCAACGACGCCGACGCAGGGTCCACGGAAACCCGGAACCGCGGCCGGGATGCTCGTAGCCCCATTTTCACTCGATTCGAGAGATGAAGACACTTTTACTTACGCTCCATCACTTGTTCCGAATCTATCGCCGCCTGTGCTCAGTAATATCATAAACTTTGCTGATTACTTGCCACGAGTTCTCGTGTCGTCGTTGTGTCCCGTCGTTGTTCGAAAGGATCGTTCGCGTCTTTCGAATTCATCCCGCGATCGTCGTATTCTGCTGTTCGAAGGGTAAGTGCTTGAATATATTCGTCGTCGAGTGTTTGTTCTCATATCTGCTGTGTGCGCTGTGATAACTTGAAAGTTTTTTGAGCCAAAAGTTTGAATAGGTATTTGTATGTTATACTTCGTTTAATAGTTCAATAGTTCATTAGTTTAGTAGTATTTTAACTTTATCATAAAATGAAAGCTCATTTTCTGTATACAGTGTGCTATGGTAGTTTCTAGGCGAGGAAATCACTTTTTATAACAAAAGGATATCTCTACTGATATTAGAAGATATATATGTGATTTATATTTATAGACATGTATTCAAACTTTTATACTCAAATCTTTGGTAGTGTGGATGAACGTGAATGAACGAAAACTGATAGGTGGTAGGAAAAAATGTAGTGGACATGAACTCCACTCTTATAAATTAATTGTCCCTTACGATATAATTTATATAAATAGAATTTTACTGCATTAACATTTATTACTTTTTTATTACATTTTTACAAATTATAATTTGGAAAATTATATATAAGCTAATAATAAACTATAAATTAGTGAATAGTAAGCAAAACATTTGTAATAAGGTATCAGATCAGTTTACGATTATGTACAGAAGAAAAGATGTTTCTCTACAATCCGTGGGATTTTTTAAAATATAGCCGCAGTTGACCGTCGGCATCCGTTATAGTAATCATTGAAGTAAAGATTATCTCTCGAATACTTTACGTAAAATTGAGACCACAAAAATATAATATAATCCTTTGAACTGATTTGATTTCAATTCAGCGTTTGGAATTCTCGAGCTTATTATTTTCATTTCTCACCCTGCCATAAATTCTGACGACGTGTTACGAGTGTGTTCTCATTCAACCGAAATATCACAGTAAAGGGAAATTTATTCGCTACCAAATTTGCATTAAATGTTCGTAAGACGTTTTTAACAAAGATTGTTTAATCAATCTTTCATGAGCAGCTGATCGAAAAAAATTGACATTTTTTAACATACTTTCCCAATTTACAGGCGCAATTATATTTATATTACATCTATTAGAGATTAATGCCATTTAAGACGTCGAATGGATTGTAAAGTTTAAAATGTTTACAAAATAAGTAGATCCTCGAATATTTTCAACATTCAACTCGTTTTCCAGTACCAAATGTTTCGTAACCACAGGTTAACCGGTCAAATATCGTAATTCGATTTAATTACGTGCATCCATAATGCTGAGTTTCGCACGTTAAGTAAGTCTGCTAAACATCGTTGCCTCTACGAATGTGTTTCTAAACTGTTACGGAAATATAGCTGTTAAATAGTCGTGTTTTTATTATACCAATGCAATGGAATAGATATCTCGAGTTGAACATTGAATCTGAGTGACTATATTTATTATCTATAATAATAGATAATAGATAATGTTTAATCTATTTCATTTTCCTTGATGAAACGACTGATGTAACGAAGCAAATTGTGCAATAATATAACCGTAAGACAATGTGTTTCAAATGATGTCGTTGTCCCTTCAAAGAAATATTTCATAATTTCACAAGCCTAAAATAAAATTTCGAAAAATTCTGGCTATCTCTTCGTTCGTTGAAGCGTAACATTTTCATTGTAAATATGTAAGCTACAGTTGTTGGTACGTTTTTCCGCAAAAAAAAAAAAAAAAGTAGTGAGTCGTTTCAGTGAGGATTCCTGACCCGATTTCACTTTCCGTCGTGAGAATTACAGCGTTTTCGACCACAATTTTTTCAGCCAGTTTTTCTACAAAGGCGGAAGCGCTGGTACGATGAAGGCTTGTCGAAATTTTCTCAAGGTCGTTTTTATACTTTTGCCTTAAATCTCGGTTTCCTTCGAGAATGTCCGTTTCCGGCAACAATTCAACCGCAATTTTTTTCTCTAGGTGGCTAGAAATCCGTTCGGTTTTGCCACCGGTTCAGGAACAGTATAATGTAATGTCTACGAGCTGTTCAAAGAAACCTTGAGACAACATGGAACATGCAAAGACCATAGTGATCACCTCTATAAATTAGAAAAGTAGCAAAGTAATGATATTAAAGCCAATGATGTTAAGCTAGTAAAATTGAAACCTCAAACTGGACTAACAGAGACATTAAACTTCTCTAAAAAGGGCAAAAACGATGAATTTATCTTTGAATTGTCAATTCTGACGATAGTAAGTATTTCCAAAAGATGAATTAAACGTCAGACACACTAAACACTCGTTGCTCGTATTTTAACCCAAATCGATTGTTAAAGTATTTCGAACAACGTTGAAAAATACTTCGCAACGTAACACAATATGTGAACAAAGAAATGGCACGTGCTCATTATGCCAGGTATTAGGCGTCAGGTGAGCGACAACTTTTGAATAGCAGGTGCGAAAGATGGGAGCGCTACAAAGGCCTCGTGTTTTTCATTCGACGTAAATAGGCTCGCGTGTGACGGCAATAATGAAGTTGCGCGGTTATGTTAATTGAGAAGTTAAATAGAAATAGGCGCATAAGCGCGTTCCCTCGCGAGTTTCATCGCTATCTCCGCCGGCACGGTTAATGTCCCTTCAGTTACACGCGATAAGTTACGCTCGCCAAGTGATAATCCATCCATCGCTTTAAATCAACCCGTTTATATTTCATATATCACGATTGGTTTCGTTCGTTACGTTCTTAATCCTTACAGAACCAATACTCTGTTGAGCAATCAAAAGAAAATTGAAATATGGAGAACCTAGTTCCTTCGAGTGTTAATACGATAATTTTTTCAAAAATTCTGTCACATGTTTGAACTATATATCTGTTAGAGTATGATAAGTAAGATATCTATAGGTCTGAATCGTTCGTTGAATTTCAATGTCTACATCTTTGGTCTTTGGTCTTTGACAGAACATATTAGCGAGAACTATTACAAATTTTGTATTTCAATAAAGCATATTTCAGTCTCATTGTTGTTAAAAAAAGTAAGCATGACAGATTGCAAACTTATTAATGATTTTATGAATGATAATAAAAATATTCGAAAAAATTTCGAACGTTTAGGTCACGGATGATTAAGTATAATCGTATCGCCAGTATGCAGGTAAATATATCTGTTTAGTTAGGTAATAGTTAAAATCTTTGTATGTATTATCTGAGATTCAAATATCTATATTGTAAAATATACCGTCAAATATCAATACTGTAAAATATTGAAGTTTGATGATTAATATCACGTAGATACGATGCTCGATAAAAAGTAGATAAATATTTCATAATCTATAGACATCTAGGTATATATTAAAGAATATTTATCGAGTTGCATTGATGCACGTTCTGCAAGATATAATTGCAAAAAGTTTGTAGCACAGATCGTGATCGCGCGTTCGAACATGATGGCAATGCGTCCAGAAAAGATCGTAGCCTCGGCACGAAATATTTGACGTGGTGTTTAATAGATCGTAAAGAGCGTTTGAGTATCACGATAAATATAACAACTCTTGCTGTTTGTTTCACGCTTGATCGTCCCGGTGCACGATGTCGAGTGATCTAGCTAACTGATGAATCAGGTCGTCGTTTTCGTAAAAAAGTGTGTCCACGCTGCGATTAATCGTTTCTCGCTTCTAAGTGAAATCTTATCTGTCGCGAGATAATTTAAGACAGACTTACATACGTCGATAAAAATTGCCGACTTTGTTCGTCGAAACGTATCCTCAATCTATTCCATCATCTCGCTATTTATTAATGACTTTCGGTAACTCTCGACTTGTAACTCTTTCTCTGTAGCTATTAAAGCTACTTTCATTCATTGTGAGTTATTGAAAAAAGTAGAAATTTCAATATCTCCTGTGAGATGTGACTCCAATTCGGACGGACTGACAACGAAACAAAACTTAATAATTCGGGAAAAGAGTTTTTCGATCAGGCATGAATTCGAATATTTTCTTCCAGCGGATGCTTCTATGAAATATAATTCGAAATTCACATGAAAACGTCGTGAATTTCGTTCTTCGAAGTCGTTCAATGCCCACTTGGAAAAGCACAACGAGTGGCTAGTTATAAATTACAACGTACAGGCGAGGTTGTACACGCATGTTTCGCGTTTCGTGTACGTCTGCGTGCGCGGCGAGCAACAAAGAGGGGAAAGAAGGGATGCAAGTTGGACCCGGGGCTTTGGCTGGCTCAGAGAGATCGATTCGGTACACGAGGTAACCTCCGCGGCCTGCTTTCCTGCATCAACGTTTTCCCCTTCTCTTTCCTCGGATATCTCTTTTTCTTTTTCTTTTCTTTTTTTTTTTGTCCTCCGGGCGACCAACAACGTGGCATTTGCTTTTTCTTCTTTTTTCGACCGCTCCAATGTTTTTCTTCAACAGATCGGAGCTTTTTCGGAAGAATTTTAACGATCGACGATCTGCTGGAAAGTTTATTTATTCTTTCCAAACGTGCTGTGGTAACGTGTAAACTTTTATTTTAGACATAATCGTTGGAGAAGTTTATGTATGATTCAACAGGATTTCGACTTGTTATTTTATTCAAGTCAATTTTAGAGCCAGTAATTTTAGATCACTTTCTGATGCTTATAATAACACAATTAGGTGTTTCAGATTAAATCAGAATGTTGGTGAAAGTTATGTCCGTAATTGAAATAGTTGTAATCGATATCACCGTTCCTAAGAAGATAGATGTATCCACCTAAATATTTCCAATGTTGTAATTGTAATCATAGATTCAGCTTCTCATTGTTGTCTATTTTTAGATCAAAATGGGCCAGTAGGTTAAAGACTGTAAAATAGAAAATAAAGTCGAATACTCTAAATATCCAACGATTACGTACTATGAGTTTGAAGAGTCGTAATATCTAATTGCGGTAGATTTATAAAAAGATTTCGGTAAGGTAAGAGCGATGCATATAAGTGTATGACTCTTTTGCTCAACTGGATACGTAGGCGCGACCCGTAACATGAGACACAACTGGCTCGTATTTTATTTCAAGTGTCAAACTCTTTCGTGAGCTCGAACTCTGCGTGAGAGCATTCTGTCTGCTTGTACATTGAGAGAAAAAAAAAAAAGCGGCACTGGTATCGGCGATGGTATGAATAATAAAACCGGTAGAATGGAGAATCGAGGCATTCTTTCTAGTACGGTTAATTTAACATTAAAAACGGTACGCGATGAGAAAACCTGCGTCCGAAAATAGCTTGCCACATTTTTGCATCGATCGACAATCTACTTTAATCGTTAAATCCTCAAAGATTTATTAGGAAGGATTTATTTGTTAGGAGATTTTTTATTAGGAAGAGTTTCAAGTTTTAGATAGCATGGAAGTAGAAATAGAATTATGGATTTCTCTTTCATTCGTTAACCGAGGACATAAATATCCACCCTGGACGAAAGTCGATTCTAGAGAAACCACACCCTGTGGGTTAGACATTTGCGTCGCACATTCGGTTGGGGTTGGGTCGACGCTTGAAGTCTAACCTCGACGTAGCTGGGAAACAGGTTTGACTTTTTTAAAATTAGTCGAGCGTGAAGAAACGTCGTTGTTCCAATTACAAGCGGTCCCTGAAGAGGGTCCACGGGATCTAGTATTTCAATGGCGTCGATTAAGGGACGTCCATGTTCAAAATATATCTCTATGTAACAGAGTATCAATGTCTTTATTTAACGTTAGCACGTAAATATCCCTACTTTTTTCAAAGTTGTATAAATTATTTTTGATCATTTAGTTTTCTACCTATAGAATCGATTGTTAAGATTATCTACCAAAAGACATTAAGACTATTTAGTCTTTTTAGATTATAGAATCTTCTAAAAATCAATACTCGGTACATTTATTAACCTTCAATTTCATTCTTAATTATCTAACAATTCTTCACGAATCCTTCAGTCTTCTTTTCGTACACCCGCTATACAAGTCGAACAGTGATCGGTGATATCGTTGGTGGGGTGGATTCCGGCTGATCCAAGAAACCGAGCAGCAGTGATGGGGAGAAAACGTAACGCAAATGGTGGGGATCGGTATTCGAAGTTGTTCATCGGTTGTTCGGTCGTAGCGGTGGGGAGACTCGTTCCTACAGGATATCGCGTACAAAATGGAATGGAGGGGAAAGTTTGGTATGGTGGGGCGTAGAATCTGCGCGACTGAACAACTGGTTCAGTGCGCGGTACGTCCCATCCAGAAACCATGAGTACCGTTTCACCAACGTGGTTCATTGTTATGCGCTCGGAAAGTAACAGCGGAGTACATTGTTGGCGACACGCGGTCGCGCACCTCTTTCTTTTTTGATTCACGTGTTCCAATACCTCTGACAAATTTCTATTTCTCCCGCGCCGAGCCGCTGACGATAGTTTGAAAACATCTCATCACCCCTCTGGCATCGCGATTTCGATATCCATCATCTTTCTTTCTCTTCCTCTCCTTGTCATGTTATTTTTATTTTGTCCTTGATCATCCCGGCCATTCTGTCTGCTGTACGCTCTTCTCGACGAAAACCAAGTGTCCGGTAATCTTCGTTCGTTCTTTCGCACGAGTGGCAGCATGGTGATAACGACATGGAGAACATAGTTGGACGATAACAGATATTCATGACAGTTCACCGTGTAATGTAGGTTTACGAAGCAGTTAACGCGCAGGTTTGGTCTCTTCGTCGATTGGTTTCTTTTTTTTTTTTTTTTTTTTTTTTGTTTTTCGACCGGAACAGAAGTGTGAGTGAGAAACACGTCGTTTGCAGTGATACGTCGGTCTGGCTGCGATCTCCTTGGGATATTGACGTTCGACTGTTTGACACGTGGTTCGTCCAGCAACTCAAGGCTGAGGTAATCATTCCAAAATAGTAATTCTGTCTTTAAAATATGAAACACGTACATTTAAACACTTCGTACACGCCTTTGTATGCTTGAAATCAACCAAGAATCTTCGCAGAATAGATCCATTTACATACAGGCGTTAGAATTTTTCTTATAAGTTCACTGTACACGGATAGGTATGAACATTCTTGTGTACGTAGATAGTAGACTTTCTCTCACGGTTATCTCGCGGTAAGAGCAAACGGATAGCGATGTTGTTTCACACTCGAGGTGTTAACGTGGAAACAATAAGCTGCAAGACCGCCGCGAAAAACTGGTCAGACTGGTGACAAACGTTTCGAGGACGATCTCGCCGGTTGCTCCGCGTGTACGCGCCACGTGTCTCTCTTTCATCGCATGTAATCGTATTATTTAACGGATTCGCTATTGATAATTTCGACGAAGGTGCGAATTCTAACGCCAACGCCGCCGGATGTGACCGCGTGCGGCTAGCAAGAAAGAAAATTGACCGATCCTAGGCATCGTTCGTCGCTGCACCTCTGCGTTAGACTTTCTCATCGGAGTATTTGCTCTAACAATTAGGCAACAGATCCGGAGATAGGATAGAGTCACTGTGTAAATCGCCGCCGTCGAATCTCTACACATAACGGAACGTGCTTTTCCCTTGATTGTCATAACATCTCTTATCCGTCGAGAAATGCCAACTTCCCGATGATTTCTCGCGAAATCAAATAGATTTCTCGATCTCTTCCAGTTTTATTGTGGAAGAAACATTTCACTTATTTATCCTTGTATTTGTACTCCCGTGACTTCTAAGTTTTCATTTAAAATATTCTTTATTAGATGTTATTTTTAGCGTTGTTGGTGACAGACAGTCACGTTATCTATCCCGAAAATGATCGTTAACTACAAAATAAATTAGGTGTACACGATACAACGTTGATGAATACGAGCAAGCAATACTACCAGTTGTATAATCATGTCTCATATAGTAGGTAATACCTACAACTACCGGCGATGAAACGAAACAAGATTCTCAAATTTCATAAAGTATACCTTGCATTTAGATGTTAGTTTCATTGTGGAAACTTACTCTCGAGCAAACCTAAACTTCTGTTTCTGTTCTCCAATTGTACTTTCAATTTTTTTTTTATAGGTAATTTTTAATCTTCAATTGTTGAAATAATTTCATTGATATTTTATTTTCAAGTTCAAAGTTCTAATTTAGTAATTAAACTATGGTACAAATATCTAATGAACGAAACGAATCTCTATTCATGTTCCATTTCTTTAATTTTATATACAAAAATGTGCACTCTTTTATCTTTTGTTAAATTTCAAATATAGATCTATTATTCTATTAATAATGTTTCGAAATATAACGAGTGATCTAATTCAGAAGTTATGAATCATAACGCTTTCATTTGACAATGTCAATTATGCATTGTATAAGTAGAGTGCCAATCATCGATCAATTTTATCATCGATTTATAACCAAGCAGTCTGCTCCGCCTGCGATAACAGTTAATCGATGTAAACCGAAAAATATTATCGCTTGACCTTCCTTTATCACATTGATTTGAATCACAGTCTGTAATACTCGTTGCTATTCAGAAAGTGTATAACCACATGATGGCAGGCCCTTTGTCTCTACATATCTCAGAAAAGTATTAACTACTTACCTTATTTTTTTCTTTTCTTCTCTAGAGCGTCGATAGATTTGACCGATCGCTTGCACGATCCAAGTGGAACATTTAAACGAGAATGCACGAGATCTTTATTGCCGTACGGCAATAAATGATATAACATGCTTCGTGACGGAAATTATCTTCGATCATTCCGCGCCAGACCGTCTGGTGCGTCAGCTTTGCTTCATTTCTACGGCTAGACGTCTGTAGATAATTTGCTTCTTTCTCGAGCACTTGTGCATTTTAAAATGCTTGAATTATATTTCAAGTTTGTTTGGGAAATTGGGAATATTGATGGTGATATCGAGAATTATTGAAATCAGGAGTAGGAATTTTCAACGCAAGACTTTGAGATTGTGAGGTTTTGCTTGGATGATATTTGATTTCGAGTAGATATATTTATTTTGGCACAGGAAGAACATTGTTGATCTTTCAAAGGGGCTATGAAAATGATGATTCCATCATTTCCGTTCTGTCCAAATAGTCAAAACTGTTTTTTCATATCGGGCCTTTTAATTATTGTAGGAAACCAGCATTCTTTCTCATAACAGACCTACCACTGGGACCAGAGCGTATCTAATTAAGCTTTTAGTTAAATGGTTAAACGAAACTAAACTTGATGAAATTGTCCATTTCACACTATAGAAGGTCGAATATTTTTATCTACATATTTTATAAGAATATGAATTTCATACTCTGTTACTTTTATTTATTTTATTACATAGCGATATAAAAATGTGTGCGATATAAAAAAACACGACACACGCTCGTGATACGTAATAAAATAAATAGAAAAGAAGATAATTTTTTTAAACTGAATGATAATGAATTGCTTATATTTGCTTTTGATTTCTCACTAATTCAAAAATTATCCGCATCAGTAACGCGACTAGGACCGGTTCACACGAACCTTGTACTTATCAGAGAGAAAACAAATAAGCCTGATTTAAATGTGTTCCTAGCTCATTAACGGGATTAAGAACTACTCTGAAGGAACGGTTTATACGACGGGTGTAACAAGGATACCAAAACGATTTGTTTATTTGCACATTTTTCCGACATTAAGTGGTAAAATGATTTGTGTACGCAAGCGGCGCACGCGACCGCGCGTTACGCCGGCTGGTTTGGTAATATATTTGTAGCTTCAATCTCCTATAGGGTCATTCGTGAGGATTTAAAGTCAATAATCTCGTTACAACTCACTACCGTTCACTTTTAAGAGAACAGTATACATAACTTGGTGGTAAGAGACACGATAAACCTTAAGTGTCGGTTTGCACGGTAATTCCTTCGTCCGTAACCATTATGAACGGTCGTTATCACATTACCTATTGACCTTATGAACAGGTGAACGATGATTCTTGTTTCTCGTCTCGCGAAACTCGAGTGTCGCATAAATGAAACTGTGTTTCGTTTGGAGATCGTCTCAATCTTTCATTTTTTAAACGATGAATCTCTCTTTTTTTGATACGATCTTAAACGCAACATATAATTTAAGACGTTTTTGTAGCGATATATAACTCGTTTTATTTGCTATAGTAGTGAGTGAAAGAAACATTAATTTTTTATTAGTGATCTGTTATTAGGTTAGGGACACGCATGAGGATAAATTAAAAATTGATCTCTGTCGTCTCGGATGAACTTGTTTATTCTTAATTATTTTTGTTATACATAGAGTATATATTTATTGGTTAAATAAATAGTTATCGTTTTCCGGAAACATCGTGAATGAATTAAGTATTGACTGAGCAAATGCAACAGCCGATACTAAAAATTTATGACTGTTTCCTTTGCGTTTAGGATGCACAAATCACTCAGTTTGTGTAAAGATCTTACAATTTTTATGGCTGACAATAAACAGGTGTATCTGATTTACCTTACCGAAGTTCACGAGTTTACGGAATGTGAATTTGTGCTTTTTAATGACATACCTAATCGTTTTGTTAATTGCTCGTAAATTATATATGGGGCTACACATAACGTATACTGTGAAATATAGTTTCTGAATGAAATAAGATGTTTCCTCAAAAGATAATATAATTACTATGTTTAATAATTTTCTACTTTCGTTAATAATTTTTTTTATAAAAATTTATTTTTCAATTACTGCTATGATATCAAGTCAAGATTTATAAAAAATTATATTATCATTCTCAAATATTCGGAAATATTTACTACATTATTCGATCCAATTTGTTTTCTACAATGAAGAAACGATCGGAGGTAGTAGCTGTATTCAAGGCGGCCATTTTGAAATCCATGATGGCCGCCCTTATTTTTCGTATGGCAGAACTTAGGTCTATGGAAGTCCTGCCAATAGCTTTTCACGATGGTTCCGTTATCCATCCCTCCTTGTGACGTATCATTTCTTCGCTCTCTTACTTTCCTTTTGCCCATCTATTGTGCAGAGATTAAGAAAAGGCAACTGAAAGGAATTTAGTTCTGATTGTTTGTTTTGGATTCAATGCAATGTTAAATAGAAGAACTCTGATAGGCTGAAAGTGTCACATAAACAAACAAACTTGTTTAGCACAGTGTAACGGTGAATGAGAGAGGGGATTACTCCCTTTGCTTCTTGCCCGTCCTGGGGTCTACTTTTCATCTCTGTATAGTACGTATTTCCCCACCATTGGACTCGGACGCGGCGGCCATCATGGATCATCTGCGCGCGCATACGACGTTCTTGTATGTGCCGTCCATTCTCTAGTGGAAAGATCACGATTTAAATTTTTAGCAGAAATGTTTATTATTTAAAACTATTTTTGTTCTAAGAACGACTGTTTTAATAAGGTTGGAAATCAAGAAAATAAATTTAATATTGTAGGAAATTTTTGTATTAAATTTGTTATATAGTTTATTGTAATTTTATTTTTACTGTGTTACATTATATGTAAACAATGAAGTATACGTTATCATCATTCGTATATATACTTTAATGTTTTTGTATTTTGCATTATATTATAAAAGCAGTTTCCTCAATTAGTTACAGTAGGTAATTTTTTTTTTTTAATAGAAACGTGACATGATCGATATAGTAGGTTACTGAAGTATCAATACTGTAGCGTGCAAATATCACAGATGAAGTGATATTATACTATAATTCGATCTTTTTTTTTATAAATTAATATGCTTTAATGAATTTAACGTTGTTTTACTTAATTAAGTTTTTATTTAAACTTGATCGTGTAATAAAATATGAAATATTTAACTTCACTATGTTGATTATATCAGATTATAAAACTAAATAAAATTTATATATTTTAAAAAGAATTTCAGACTGAACTTTCCGATTATTTACGAATTCGTATATATGCATATAAAATGTCACGTATACTTGAAAAGTTGAATTTATTGGCTTTCTTATTTAAAATTTCTCTATAATTGAAAAAAATTCGTGTAATTTTTATTGATAATGGTAAAGCAGAAAAAGTTTTCTTAATTTTCACCAAGTTTCTGCTAAGTTAAAGATACCGACAACAAAGTTGGAGAAGGTTGAAGCAAATTCCGCTAGGAGTGCTGCGAGAGAATTATATTGATTTTTATAAATCAATAGAAGAAACATTTAATCTTTTATTTATATATATTTTCAATATCAAAGTTATTATGATGCATTCTTTTATACATTAAATTATCCATTATTAACATTATAGTAAAAGAGATTTTTTATTTTGTAAATCATAACTTCATCTTCGCATACCTTTCTTATTAGTAAGGCCTCCGATGAAAATAATTTTACTTATTATTTTTTCTTTACAAATTCCTCAATTATCTAGATATATCTTTGCAATTGTTTTTTAGTCGCGGACAATTTTCATATTATTTTCTACGGAATCACGGATGAAATTTGTCTACAAGATTTATTATAGATTTATTGCAAGAGTAATTGTAGTCTAAAAAAAAAAACTTTAAATATCTGGAGACTTCGTCGAAATTAATATAATGAGTAAATCTTTAATGCATTATATAAAAAAAAAAAAATAATCACGAATAAAATTGAAAACACCCACTCCAAGTTGAATTATAAACATTATTTTGGCGTAAAATTCGTTTAACCAACATCTGAAGTACTTAGTCCTATAAATGCTTTCAAAGCTTTTTTTTTAATAAGGGAACTCTCTCGACGCGAGCATTGCGAAAATTTGCTGACGTTCTCATCGATTATGAAACATTGTGACTGTGGAAAAGCGAAGGAGGGATTACAAGTAATCATCCAGGTGCTCGTTTATTTTTGCGTCGTTTACATCTCTGCCATTCCGTTGATTACAACATAATAGATTCGAGGTAGATGGTGTCGCGAATCGTAGAATGAAATAGATATATTCTAATTGTGCAATGTCTTTCGAGAAATATATTATAATTAACACGTTCCGACTGGAACGTCATATACGGACGACATGTCCATGAACCAGCTCAATCCAATTGTTGGAACATTCTTCATTTATTTCTTACAATAAATGTCTTTATAACATTTTATTTTATATAATTTTGAATATTATGGGCGTTCTGTGCATTTTCAAATCTTACATCAAATGTCTAATTCATAATCTTGTTTCCATTTTTTCAATTATAATTTAGTTTCGAGTTAAACTATATTGGGATAAAGAATATAGATGCAATCATTATTTCAATTACTAGATACATCTACTAATAGATTTAGTATTATTAAATTATAATATTAAATATATTCAAACTTCAACTCCGCGTATTTTAATTTTGAAATTCTTTCTGTAGGAAAATTCTTTTAATTTGGATTTGTGTAGATTGTGGAAACAAAGTCTAATTATTTTCTATGACTCAGTGAACAAATTCGGATTGAAAGTCTCGTTGCTCTTGATGGCAACTATGCAAATTTCGAAAATTTGAAATGCATCTCGTCATTTCCCATAACTTTCCACTCTATTTCATACTGCGACAGTCTGTCTACGTGTTTAACATCAGCATTCACTATGTGCATACTATATATGAAAGTAAAGAGTAGCGACCATCGATTTCTGCTTACTTTAGGAACGCATGCGCGGTTATGGCTCTCCTCCATTCGTGATTCTGATGTCCTCGTCCTGACAGCTTCCTTTCCAACTAGACGATCGTTCGAAGAACTTACACTTGCCTCGGAATAAATTATTTCTGGACAGTTTCTTTAATAAACGATTTCTATGCACAGTTTACCCCTCGAACGTACATAGGTAGTAAATAATGCACAGTTATTCTTAAGCATTTTATATTTAAAGATAAAAATTTTTGTGAAACTTTTTATTATACTAGATCTCAATCTCAATTTATCGGCTGATTATTAATTTCAGATAATTTAGGATAATTTAAGAAATTTGAAGAGATCATATTGGATTCATGGCTGAATTCATGGAGAAATTTAGATTAGAATTTTTTTTAAGACATTTTCGTAATCGAGTTAAACTTAATTTGCTACAGATACCGTATACCATAATTTGCCAATGCAACATCAACATTTCCAAACTGTCAAAACTAATACGTATAGAGAAAAAATTCCATCGCGAGGGTTGAAAATTTTAGACACTTTATTTAATCCGGGGAACCCGTTCCCAATGACTGGATAACAGTAATGCCGTTTCCCTGCTATTCAGTCGTTCCCATTATCTGGCCATCTTTATTCACCCTCATAGCCATGCGGATCTAGTGGTCGAATAGCAGCAAATAGAAGGGGACCGTTGACTGTCGGGAAGAGGACCAACAACAGAAGAGAGTAGTAGGTTGAGGAGAGTTTTATGAACGCGCACAAATCTCCTCGTCAGGCACTCGCAGCATCCACGATCCGTATAAGGTTGGGAATTGCTGGGCGGGTTTCTCCGTTCCGTGATCAGAAATGGTGGGACACGGAGGTTGGACGGCACACAAATGAGGCAGCTTGATTCCAATTATTCAGTAAATTAAATACGAAGGGGGTTGGCCTTTACGGGCATTCCCGCGAGTTCCAGCGTTATTCTACGGAAGGGTGGATTTCACGACGGGGTAGTAGACAGCAAAGAGAGAAGAGGAGGGAATAAGGTAGAGAGAAAGGGTTAAAACCACACGATACCGTCGTGTCGTGTCACAGAGGCTCGCTGCGCCAGTTCCCCTATGTTATCTACAGTTAATACCCTCTTTTGGGGGCGGATGAGCAGAGGATCCGCGATATTTTCGGTGAAACAACCAGCTCGATTCCTTCGATCGCGATTCACGCTACGTATAACCGGAGCCACGAGGCTTTAAAGTTAAATGCTACTCCCCTGGAGGGCCGTGTCTCTCTTTCTTCCATGTAAGTTTCAACCAACCTGCATGGTTCGAAGAGTTTTAAATGAGAAAGGTTTCTTTCAACTTATAATAAGTATTGTAATTTTCATGTTTTTATCATGTTTTATCACTAACTCTTTCATTGGTTTTTCCGGTTTTAGTTTTTGGATATTAATTACACAGAAGTCACGCGAATTTTTGATGAAGATTTTGGAGAAAGTTCTTTCATTTGCTTTCCTAATTAGATAATATTTATTGATATGTGATACCAACTTCTTAGAATATAGTGGATTAAAAAATGTCCCATTTTTTCAATAATCTTAAACAATTAAAATAACTGGTCATTTGGTATCATTATGTTCAATGATCGAAAATAATCCTAGTTTTATTGAAATAAAATTTTAACTCGAGACCTTTTTTTTACCATAGAAATTCGTTGTTCGAAGAATTAAAAGTTATTTCAAAGACATTCATTGATAGACCGCGAAGTCGATGAAAAATCCAATTATTTGTTACATCCAATCGATATGCTGATTTCTGCATGTGGACAAACACCGGTTCGCTGACGTCTCTGTTCGATTATACAGAAGTTTTTTGGATCACCGGTTACCGGCTTTAATTCGTATTTTCTTTGGGGACTGCGCTTCGTCTTTTACGACCGCGTATTTCTCCTCCCTATCTTACGGTTAGAGACTAGCCGAGTTTTCTCCTTTCCTCTCCCTCCTCGCCCGTCTGTTTTCTTCGCTTTTTTTCTCCAACCTTCCGCTCCTACGTTTTCTTTTTCTCTTCTTTTTCTCTCTCTTCTCCCTTTTTTCTCTCGGTCACGATCCTTCTCTTCCTCTCTCTCTTTTTTCCTCCGCCGCGTTTCGTTCAATGCTCGCTCCACCTTCTCTCATCCCTAACGCTCTTTTTCGGTTCCACCCAAGTTCTTGTCGTCTTTATACCTTCCCCCCGTACTGAACGATTCCAAGATCAGGTATCTGGACGAAGGTAAGGTTGGCTGACCGTGCGTGGAAGGGGTTGAAGATGCGAACGGGATACGAATACGATTCGAATGTTCTTTAGATGCACCGCGCGATACCGTTATCTCTGTGCCGATATTTCTTGTACACTATGGTCCAGTACTGGTACAAATGGAATTGAAAAGATTCTACGGTTCAGAATAATATTTACAGAAATTGGAGAAACAAAAAATTGGAAGTCCGTCAGAAAACCGAAAAATCGAATTTTATCATAGTTAATTTAGTTTAGATTAAGTTCGCAATTAGATTCGTCACGTAACGAGCTAAAAGCGTAAAAAAGATGTGTCACAAGTTGCTTGAAAATCTCTGTGTAAAGATTATAAATTATATAGGAACGATTTTCTAAAATTTTTTTTCAACTTTATATTCGGTATTTCTTAATATTCGTCTGCATTGATGTAGAAATCAGAATCTTGTTGTTCCTATCGATTAACCATCTTTTTGCCTATTTCTTTTTACTCTTTAATTTTTTATTTCTTACAATTATCCTATTATCGATAATCCTGATGTTGGAAAAGAATTCGACATTTGAAGGCACATATCTCACATTTTTTTTTTGTACAAGATATGTCCGATTGAAAAGGATATGGGAGCAAACTAAAACCTTGGTGCAGGTTTCATGAAACCTAAGAATCGATACATGCATCGTTTCAGTGTGTATAGGGGACTTTACGGAAATCGTGCAAAGATCATTGCGTATGAGAGGAACAGGAAACAAGGCGGGGCCAATAGTTGTAAAATATGATCTAAAAGCGGAGACAGTATTCCGGTTGCTACGTCCGGAGGGTGTGTTTACCGACCTAAGTTTTCACGTAATTGCGTTTCCTAGGGGGGAATACAATCTTCGGTGTCGGATAGTTCGTGGATAGGCGGGATCCTGAGGGTGAAAGAAAGAAATTTATAATCCATAACGTTTCCGGTTTGTCGACGAAAACTGAGAAGTAAGTGCGTCTTGTTTCAGCAATGGCTGATGAAATATCTTCCGAACAATGTTGATAATATTGTTCGAAGATTCAGATTAAAATTAAGGTACGCGTATAGTACCGAATTTTTTTTTTTTGGATAGAAGAAGAAAGCAAAATTGAGAATAAATAAGTTGTTTATATTAATATTTTATGCATCCTGTGTATTTTCTTTTAGGTATCACATAAATGTATAAAAATCCGTTGTCTAATAATTCATACGTAACATACAGCGTAAAAATCAAAATTTGGTTCCCTTTGTCATAACACATTTTCATGGCTTGAATTTCTTATAATAATAAACATTAATCAATACCTTATGAATATTATACACTTCTCTATAATTATTAAATTTCATAAAGTAGAGACAATATTACAGGCCTGTAATATTCGTTAGCAATGAAAATCATATCAATGTATTAAATTGTCAAAACATTTACGAATCATCGAAATTTGCGGTAGAACCATCGTTGTTAAAGTTTTCGAAGGATCTCCGAACCTTGGTTCAAAGATTCATGAGAAGCGAATAAGCGTACATATAAGCGGAACGTTCTCCACGAAAAATGGTGAGCGAGCCGCAGAGGAACGTTCACCAGGATTTCGTTACCGGTCGGACGATAAACACTCAGATTATCTCTTTTACGTTGCATCTCCGCGGATAGGTTGGCTCTTAGCCTGAAGATACGTTGCATTCCAACAGACAGTCAGTTTGTGTGTAGCAATACAAATGCGACAGGGACCAAACCTGGCACCGTCATATATTCGAAAGGATATCTCCGAGTTTGTACGCTTATATCGGTTGTTATACGCCCACAAATCGACTTACGTGTGTACGCACGAGCGTGGAGTGCTTCTTGGGTTAAAATACGCGCCATGCCGTAGATAAGACGAGATTTTGGTAGGCTGGCTTGGTCACGGAGAACCTGATTCATTGGTCGTCGGCTGAGTTTTCTTTTTCTTCATCCCCAGTCAAGGGACACCTCATTCGTCACAACGCGTTTTCCTTTCTTCCGAAATTATTGGGATTATTTCGTGAATCTTTGTCTGTTCTTCATTCTGTTTGCTATTTTATGCACCTTCCGGCTTGCCTAAGGAGTTATCGTGTTTTCAATCGGTTTGCCCAACGAGTTACTGAGACGTTTAAACGCTGCAGGTGTTTGGTCAACGACAGAGGATAGGTAAATGTTTGGTCAGCGGAAGGTGACGTTGAAAAATCCAAAGTTAAAACAAGTGGAAGTCCAAAAGGAGGTAACAAAAATGTGCTGCCAGTTTCTGGAAAATTCACAGCGGATTTTTAGTGGAGCAAAGGACGTCAAAGGATCGTGGTCGAGGATTTGTCGGACGCTCGCGATAACGAGATCGCATAATCTCACGTTGCTCGTCACATCGCGTGTTCACGACCGCACACGTAGCAGCGCATCCCCATATTTCGAATATTTCTATATTTTTATCACCGACGGTTTCTCGGATTTTTCGAATACTCCATCAATGTACGGAAGTCGTATATTACGAGCCGAGAATATCCTTTTCTTCGTCTTTTAGTCCTATCCCGAGTAAATGAGCCACCCGAAGAAATCCTTGCTCCGCGATCTCCTTCTTGTCAATAAAGCCCTCCCTCTTGATTCTTTCTTTCCTTTCTCGATTTTCGTTCATCTGAATGCCGAATCCATCGTTCTCTTGC